>JANHFX010011487.1:81869-107761 GCA_027560015.1 Chloroceryle amazona
AGCTGCTGAAAAATAGGTCTCAACATGAAATATTACTACATCTCCTTATCTATGTAGATAAGGTCTGTGCAGTCCTGCGTTTGCTTTGGTTTTTTTTTTTTTCCCCTTGATCTTATTTTTCTTAAGTGCATTTACATCTTTTGCAAATGAAAACTTACAAACATCTATGCTGAATGGTATTTATTCTGCATTCACTCTCAACAAAGGACTTTTCTCTAAAAGATCCTGTGAAATGTTTCCACACAGAGTATCAGAAAACCTGGAGAAGGAACTCCTGTAAGGGGATTTTTATGTATCATATAGCTTTTTATATTGTTATTGTTTACAGAACTGAACCTTTTTATTTTTACAGACTCCAGGGATTTATTGTTGTAAGTCATTAAAGAAAAAACAAACAAACAAACAAACAAACAAACCAAACAAAATCTTCCAAACAATAAAGCTATTTTGCAGGAAAAAATGAGAGAAATATAAAATATGCTATGTGATTAATTTCTTTTCACAGTGATGGTGTTTCTTTGCTTCTTTTTAGAAGAGTACTGAGATCTCAATGAAAACAGAAAATATTATTCAATTCTTAAGTTTTTGAAGTTTTACATTGCCCACAAAGCTGGCAGAAGACTAAATAGTAGCTGCAATTGCAGCAAACACGCTGTACTGTAGATATATACTGTATTGTAGATGTAGTTTCCTTGTGAGAAAAATTCTGACAGCCTTATTCAAGCGAGATGTCTCATTTCTTTTAATGGGACCACTCATGTTAAAAAAATCATGGTCTGGGTCTATAGCCATATTCCTACAATCAACACATTACTTAGTTGAGAATAATTCCCGTAGTGCCTGAATTCCTCTTTGTGGATGAAGTATTGGATGGAGATCCCTACATGAGGAAAAGGCCAAACTGTGAAGTTCCTGTAGTGAAGCATCCACCATGTTTACTGTCTCAAGCCCAGGAGCAGCAAAGCCATCAGGGCCATGGCAAGACTGGAACACAAGAGCTAGCTTGAATGGATAGGCAGTCATGTCCTCACTTATGGTCCCTAGGTCCATTGTCAGTTCTCACAGAGCAGGATGCTCAGATCAAATTGTGCTTTTACCCTTATGAGCCCAGGACCCACCTGAGGAATTTACTTTTCTGAGTGCCTAAAATATCTGAAAATCAGACTTGGACTTCTTTACTTCTCAGGCATATAAGTACAAATATTAGCCTCATTTAAATGTAAGTAATTTCACAGAATCCAAATCCTATTAAAATATAAGCCAATAATACTTTAAAACATGAAATTAATTTATATGCCAATCACACACAGGTGGTATTCACCCAACAAAACACAAATAGTTTTAAATTTGTTTACCTCACAGCTGTAGAAACCCTATTTCTTTTTCATTTGCAGATGAGTATCTTTATGCTGGAACAGCTTCTGATTTCCTTGGCAAAGACACTGCTCTAACACGTTCTCTGGGCCCTTCTCATGACCACCATTACATCAGAACTGACATTTCTGAACATTACTGGCTTACTGGTAAGATCCCAAACATATGCTGTTGTCATTTGCATTGTTCCTGTCTCTCTGAAGTTAATAGCCCCTTTCTTATATAAATATATGTCCAAGAACTATAAATATAGATATTATATCATGGTATCTTTGGATTACGTAGGCTTTTTTAAAAAAAGATCAGTGGGACAAAAATGCACTTGAGAAAAGTCACAGAGGTGAAAATGCTAATTAAAGAAAGAGTCGAACTGTAGGACCTAATAATTGTTTCTGTCTTTGATCTATACATCCGTATGTAGTCCTATAATTGCAATAATATCATGACTTAAATGCTTCTATTTCCAGTCTTATTGGAATAATTTTTTTTAAAAACACTTTTTCCGATTACTTCTTAAAAGCCGTTCCGTACAGCATGTTGAAATGACAGACTAGAAAGTCCACATTTTTAAGTAGGAGGTTTTTTGTGTTTTTTTATTTTTTCCCTTTTTTGAGGGGGAAAAATACCCTTCGTTTCTGTGAGGCTCATTTTAAAACCACTAAGGGTACCCTAAAATAGCTTCCCAAGCAAAACATTGCTTTTCCTTGCCTGTTAAAAAACATTCTGAGCTAGTAAACCCTCTAAAAAACTGACTGCATTTACACCCAGCCAGTCTCAAACCACACACAGTGTAACATGGAAAACTTCGCTCATAAGCTAACCCTGCTCAATTAAAGCACCCCCCTTTTAACCATCAACTGTCTTTAAAGATGTGGCAACACTGGCTCTGATTCAGGATGCCTGTGTAACTATTATGGGTGTATTGTAAAGCCAGGGCCTGCTGACCGCAGGGTTAAGTTGTCTTCCCAGCAGACAACTTCTGAAAGAGATATTTTGCCTCTTAACTCTTTGAGAGCTCAACAAGAGGAAGTGGGGGTTTTTATTATTTTTTTTCCTACCCTTTCTCTTGCTTCTTTTAAGCTGTTGTCTTACCTTTCTGTCTGGATGCAACTCCATTACCTCAGGACTTCTGCTCTGAGATGAGGAGAGAAGCCACTTAAAGTCATTTTTACCTTTCCAGATAAGTCCTTCAGACAGAAAAATCTCGCATCTTTCTCTGTTGACCTATCCTTCTTTCTTCTTCTGTGCTCAAAACCTTTCTTGTCCCACTTCTCCTATGTCCTGCCTCTCTTTTCTACAGATGCCTTAAGCAATGTTGAGCGGAAATTGGCTGTAGGTGATACAGACCAGGGTGGGTCCTTTCACCAAGTAGCTATCTAACTGTAACTAACTGTTCAAGTGAATATCCAGTTTTATCACTGGCAGCCTGCTGATGCTCAGCATGGAAAGATGGCTGGTGTAGCTGTTTTCCTAAGGGATGCTATAGTATCCTAAAAAGAAAGATTTACTGCACTTTGGTCCTGAGGAGCATCTGGTGTTATCATTAGTATAGATCCACCTTGATGAGCATTACAGGATTCAGTTCCCAGCCCAAAAGAACTTAGAGCTTAGATACCCAGTTTTAAACATTTCTTTATGCTAATGCTTCTTCATGAGCAGTTTGAGGCAAAAGAACCACACAAGAACATAGAATAAACTAAAGTTTTGAAAACTGTTTATGTATTTTAGTTTGGACAGTATGTGAAGGGTATCTGCCTTCTTTCTTTTAGAGTGATTCATGTTTTATTCTGTTTTCATTTGAAGCGCCTGTATTTGTGAAAGTTTTCTAAGGAGAATAACATATTAATATATATGTCTGGGCTTGAAAAACAACTTTAGTGTACTAGACTGTGACATGAAAAGTACCCCACACTATAGAAACTCTGAAGATCCCATATATTCTGCAGGTTTACCTTGTTTCCAGCCATATAAAAAACTACAGCCACTCTCTGTCTAAGACTTCACATACACAATCCATGCAGTGTTACTCTAAGAAGCATAGATATAAACTAGGTGTTTTTAATTTTTTGAAACAGACCTTTTAAGGCTGGAGAAGATTTTGAGTGGAACTCTAAATGATGGGATATTTTCTACAATAAGATGTAGGGTAGCTAATATATTTCTGGTTTATTGTGTAACATTACCAATTACATACATTTGTGCTTTCAGCCAATAGTGGTCAAAAGAAAATATTTACTTGATTTCAGGTTTAAAATTCCCATCTCATCTAAATTCCCTCTTCCCTAAATCTACCACCCATTACAAAGTATGTGTTAGACCTCCAGGAAAAGTTGTACATACTTGAGTAATTGTACAATTAAAAATAAATTATTTCCAGGCATGACTCATGTTTTACTTAGGATAAGCATAAAATGTATAACTTGCATTTTTCCAGAGGGCCGAGGAAGTTTTGCTATAATGTACCTTATTACTTGTAAAGTTTAGTCTTTTTCAGTTTCTGGAAACAGGGTTATCCTTTCCTGAGGGAAGGGAGGGAAAGACAAAGCATAGGGAAAAATGCGTAGGATAACTTCCAATTCCTTGCAGGGCATCTGTATCTTGACTAATTAAGACATCTTAATCTCAGTGACTGAATAGCAGCTCCACAAAGGAAAAAGGGAGGAAGGCAGCTAATCTTTCCCATGACTCACACTCACACAGGCTCATACTCCTGCACACAGTGGCTCTGAAGACAGAGGGGATTCTGCCTCTGCTCAGACTTCAGCCCTTCTGCAGAGCTGAAGGCATTCCCACAGCTGCTGACCAGAGCTGCCTCACCTGTGGCCTAGTAAGGCATGAGGCATGTGGGGCTGGTGGCCCCACTCTGGATGGTAAAGCCCACTGGAACCCAGTCTGTCCCACTTGAGTCCAGCAAACGGAGGAGTGTGTCCCGTGGTGGGATACTTGAGCCCTACATACACAAATGCTCTGAACAGTTGCACATTCCTCCCTCCTTTTACAGGAAGCTAAAGCCATAGTTGGAATGAGTTCTACCTTGAATCGCATTCATCTTTTTTAAGGTTTTTTTTTTATATCGCAATTTAGTCATCTTTTCAAGGGCAAAGACTTGCAGACAATGTCTTCTTTATGTCCTGCAGGCTTTGGATGTGCTTCATGTCACTTAGCTCTAAAAGGCAAAAGTTAGCATCCTGTCTGAGGTCAGTCATTTTGCTTGTCTCTGTCTGTAATTTACAGAGAGAGGTGACAATTCCAGAGGGTTGCTCACCCCACCTATAGTAGGAATCTGTTTTAAAGTAGGACTATTCATTGTCACTTTCTTCTGTCTCTCCCTGAGAGAGGACCTGAATGAGTATAGATTAGGAGTTTGACTTCTAGATGATTAAAGGTAAATGAGGTGAGCACAATCCTTTGCATTTTATTATGCCACATATTTCTGTCAGCTCAACTACAAAGAGCTGCTGCCTCCCACTGTTTTGGGGTGCTTTCTCATTCCTTCATGTTCTGGGATTTGGGACTTGTTTTCTGTCCTCTTTTTTTGAGTCTAATGAGTCTTCTCTGTAAGTCTTACTAAGGCATGGATGGCTGCACTGTCTTAAACCACTGCTGGCATTGGAAGGGTGTGAGAACCAGCAGGTAACCAACAGCAAACATGACCACTCCAGTGAAACCAGCAGTGAAGGACTAGGTGTAAGAGTTTTTCCTACTAGTCCACAAGAGCATGTTTAAGAAAGCATGAGCAACACCTGAATTTATTGTACTATCTATTGACAGAGCATGTGGTACTTTTAATCCTCTGTTTCGTTACATACTATTAGCCATAAAATTAATATGTGGGAAAAACTGCTATTAAAGCAATTAGGGTGGGGGGAAAACTATGTGTGTAGGAAAACAGTGCAGGAAAACAGAAAAAATCATCATCATATAATTTATTTCCCATGAAAAGAATCCAAAAACTTAATTCACAGTTGTTTTAAATGCACTTTTTAATTTTGTGTGGATGGATTACAAAAGATGAGACAAAGCTCTCACTTGCAGAACATGATGTGCTTTTCAGATCACGATCTCTTCCATTGAAGTGTTTTCCATCTCTTTGTCTTCATCTCTTTTACAGTGTATTTTTGTTTGGATTTAACTTCCAACTTCAGTGTTTTCAATTGTGATTTAAAATCCTTAAATATTTGTGTTGCTTTAATTTGTTAGAGATTCTTCTAAAATGGTTCCAGGAATTGGTATTGAGACACTTGTTTTTGCATTTGGCCTGCCAAATAAAGCAATGAAGTTTAACTTAAAAAACATATATATATATATTCAGAGGTTTTTTTTCTGTGAATGTGGTTTAAAAAAAAAAAACAATGTGAAATTCAAAAGCATGCTATTTCACAGGTTTTCATAGTAAATAGCTACTTCCATATTTAAGAAACCATAATAGAAGTGTATTTATGTATTTATTCACGCTTAAAGATCTAATCTTCAAAGTAGACTTTCAGGCTCTGAAAGGTAATAAAATATTTTTTTTATGCTCATTTTAAAATCCTAACTTAAATTTATAGAGCTCGATGCCTGCATCATTTCTGCTGACGCCATTCTCTAGTGCTCTAGTGTCAGAAGCAGCACTGCGGCTCTTTTGTCCCATAAATTTACTCTTCTGTCGTGAAGGTGCACATTCAGCACTTAAGCACATCCCATTTTGTCTCAAGTCTTCAACTGTGAACTTCTGAATCAAGGACCCTTTTTTTGTTCTGTGTGTACTGTAGAGTTCATGGTGAAAATTCCTCAAGGCTAACATAAAGTAACAATCATTTTAAAAAGGACAAAAGCATAAAGATACATTAAAAGCTGATAATAGTGTTCCCCACGTATCACCAGCATGCTCTGTTTGCTCTACCATCTTACTCCATCCTCCCTACTGCTTTCAGCTCCTGCCTGCCTGCTTATGGGGGACAAAGACTGTGTATTTTACTCCTGAAAGAATGTATTTTAGAGTCAAAGGTCTCTTTGCACCATATTTGTATATCCACTTCTGTTTAAAGAAAAACATCATCGATCCAAGTGCCCTTAGAAGAGATAATCTATTGCAACACATCGGGGAATGTCTTAAAAATCACTTCCTCAAGTATTTGGTTCACTTTATGCAAGACAGTGTTGTTGCCTGCTCTGCTGCACATGAGGACTCTTGGAATTAGTTTAATTGATTATTTTAGTGCAGAATTAAAAGAAAAAATCAACCAAAATCCAAAACAAAACCAAGAAAACACAACTGGTGAGCACATAGAACAGGACTCATGATCATGGAGGAAGCTGAAGAACACAGTGAAGGACACATGTTAAATTCTTGTATCAGTAAGCATGCCTATGAGATGCAAGCAGAGAAATACAAGCTTGCTTTGGGAGACATCAGAAGTAATATAATGGCTCAGCATGTCAAGGCAAGTCATGCTGTAGCATTTCAATAATAAACATAAATTGAAGTGGAAAATTAGTAGCAAATATACAGACTTTTCTTCAAGTTTTTTTCAAACCATTTTTTGGCAACTTCTAGGAGCGAAATTCATTGGAACTTTTCCCATCCCGGACACCTATAACCCAGATGATGACAAAATCTACTTCTTTTTCCGAGAAATATCACAAGACAGTGCTACATCTGACAAGACAATCCTTTCCAGAGTTGGAAGAGTTTGTAAGGTGAGGACACTATTGTTCTATTTTATTTAAAGAAAAAAAATATTTTTTTTTCTTTCTGTGAGAAATTTGTTTTTTCCCTTCAGAGTGGAATTAAATAGTGTTGTCACCCAATAAGCCATCGTAGTAATTTTTCTGAACATAGATTGCTAATGCTGTCTGAAATTTACTTATCTGAAAAATAGACTTAGTACTGTGTACGTCTTTTTAAAAAAACTAACATTTTTTGTGGGAAATGCCCACTGGATGGAGTGATAAACAAACCCATCCCTACAGTCTAGCTCCGTATATCATTCCTGGGTATTGCTGAGAGCTAGGGTCAGTAATTTTTTTCTGTACATTCCTGATAACCAGTTAGGGTGAGGGGAGGCTGAAAATGTATATAGTTTCTGAGCTACACCCACATCTGCCCAGATTTTCATAAGCTGCACTCTTTTTGAGGAAGTATATCTATCAGAAGTTTCCTCAAATGGTAATGAGAAGATAAACTAATTCCTGCAGTTGAAGACAGTAGTCAGTGTAGAATTTGCTGTTTAAGAGCCTGTTGTTTTTGCTAAGGTGTTCTTCCCACTACAGCAGAAGGGTCTATTGAATTCTGTGTGAGACATACTCTAGCTACTCCTTGTTGCATGATACTGTAAGATCAGAAGCAGTTAGTATAAGTGCTCCCATACTGTTCTTACATCTTTAGTGAATCCAGGTACCCAGAAATCAGTGGTAAAAGCCAGAAAATTTTGTCTTTAAATTTGTTGTCATATTAGTAAACATAAGCTTTGAGCTAGCGTTTGTCTCATGATGAGTTAGATATCAGCAACACCATCACAGGAATCACACTAGTAGGTATATTTTTTGTGATACTTGTTCAGAAGCTCTTATTTACTTGAATTTCGGAGCAATGTGACTAGGCTGGCAGTGAAAATTATCTTCTTAAGAAGCTTGGAAATTAATAAGCAAACAAACAAAAAAGAATTTGTGATTTGCAGCAAGATGTATCTGGGAGAAGAACTCAGGGACACATTGAAAAACAAACAGTGGAGAAGAGCATGAAAAAGCAAATCTACAACTGCTCTGCAATCCAGCAAACTCATAACTCCAGTTAAGATTTCAGTGACTGCAGCCATTTCACACTTCTGTCCTTAACCTAAAATGTTGAAAAAAACCAAAAAACTCATTCATAAATCGGTTCTCTAGTAGGTTTTTAGCCAGATGACAGAATGGATAATCTTTAGTTGGGTATTTCACAGCAGTGTGATTAATGGCAGAATGGAAACACAAATATATATGATTTGCTGCTAGATGTGGCATTTGCTGATTATGAGAAAGCATTTAGTGCATTAGGGGAAATTGGTAGACAATATTTTCAAGTCAAGGCATATGAGTGATTGTAGTAAACTAAGATATATTAGCTAGAGATCTCCAGCATCCTTTACCTAGAGAAAAAAAAAGAAAAAAAAAAGAGGTAAGATAACTTTTGTAAGGAAATCCTAATAACTATTGTAATTGTATCTTAAATGAGATTGAATTTGTATCGAATTTCTAGAGTAATAATGTTAATGGGAAAAAAAATAGATTCATTTTATTTTTAGTAGAAAAACAAAACAATGGAAACCAGTAAGTTAGGTGATTATTATTAATGTTAGTCTGTCATCTTTACTTACTGAGCACTTTCTGATGGATCCAACATCCTCTTAAAAAATCAGACTCCTGCTTTTTTGTACATTTCTCTTGAATACCTGGAAATACAAAAAAAAAAGTATAATGCAAATTGTTATAATGAAAAGAGAAACAGTATGGGTATTTAATATAAATTAAATATCGATATGAAACATCTGCTATACTAAATTCTCTCTGATATAGTATGGGTATTTAATATAAATTAAATATGGATATGAAACATCTGCTATACTAAATTCACTCTGATATGGAATCAGTACCTTTGGTTGCAACAGTTGATAACGTAACAATTTCTGCTTGCACTGCCTCATTAACTTAACCTGTACTGGCTTAACAAAGTTAAGCCTTTGCCTTCTTTCCCCAGCAGAGAATAACAGTGAATGGGAGGAGACCAGCAACTTTTGAAATCATTTGCTTGGTGTAAACACATTCTTTTTCTACTAGAACTCAATTGCTCTCTACCTCACTGTGCCTTAGGGCTCCTCTACATTAATGGCAGAGACACATGCCAAAATTAGAATGGCTTTTTTTTAATAAGGAGGTTAGTCAATGCAGCCTGTTGTTTGGCTAATTTTCAATGGCTCTACAATATGGTCTCTCACTGATCTTTACCCTTAGGGAAAGACTTCTTTGGAAAGTATTCCCTTTTCCCAGATACTTTCAGACCTAGAAGTTTACAATACTCTTGCTGGCAGCTCTTTACCCAGAGTAAAACAGCTGTCACTTGTCCTGTTCCTAAAACCATACTTACCATCCCAAAGCATGAGTTGTAATAAGTCAGCCACTGTAGCACTAAAAAATACTAATTTAGATTTACATCATCTGCATTCTGTACATCACTAGGGGATATCATTATGAATTGAGAGGAAGTGCTTTCAACAGTCACTTTCAGAACCAGTTGTGTAATTTATCATGATAAATGGCATTTCCTATTTTTGGTTTAAGGGAGGCAGAGAAAGTATCACTGGTCTATCCGTAATACCTGACACTACTTATAGTATGTTCCTACTTACATGAAGGGTAATATATAAAAGGGTAAAAAAAAAAAAGGGGTAATATATATAAGGGTAAAAAATACTATTAAAAATTAGCTGGCAACGTTTATTTGATTTTTAAAACACATACAGGTACACATAGGTATATTACATGATTATACAAACCTTAATGTAAGAGCACAGACCCACAGGTTTCTATTTCTAGAAACACAGGCATAAGCTTTCACAGCTACAAGCCCACGCTACTGAACCAGTCTGCATCAGCTAAAGATACAACACATTTGTTACACACTGAGACAGATTTTGAAAAAAATATTGTATCATCTATGCACTGTGCCCTCTGCAGTCAAGTAACAAGTCAGCTACATTTTTGTGTATATATCCACCATAAAGTGATGACAGAATTCTAATTCTCTTTAAGGATAACCTCACATAAACACAAATATAGCTTTAGAAAAGACCTAGTTTTCCCTTCTGTTTTCCCTACTCAAAGTGAAAAATTAAAATCCTAACATACAGGAGTACACAGAAATGTTTTGGAGTGGGAGGAAGCTTGTTGGGGTTTTTGATTGTTTGTTTTCTATATAGGAACAGATTTTTCATTGTTACAACCTTGTTCTATAAGAACGGAGTGGAAATTAGCCAAAAGCAGTAGTTTCTCTGCTGCAGTACAAAAATCCTGTTTATTATTACAGTGGTTTGCATTTGCTGTGTTAACAAGCTTCCTTTTAATGATTTTGGTGATGTATTGCAAAAGTTACGGCATGCAGTCTTAGAGACTGATTTTCAAGACTGACAAGAAATCAGACTTTTTCCCCTGATGGTTTCCCATATTTCCCAAAGTGTTTAGTATCCAGAAGCAGCCTTTGTTCCAGTGGGAACAAGTGAGCTCTTTGTCTTTTTTTTTTTTTTTTTTATTATGCTGTTCCACCCTCATATATACCACGCCGTACCTGGGGATGAGAATATAGCAATTAGGTACAACCCTCTTGGTTAAACTTTACTTTCTAAACACACAGGAATGTAATCATTTTAAGAGCTCCTGAGTCAAGAGCCCAGGACACACCCTGCATTCCACCTTTTGGTAATGTGATTTATTTCCAAAGCCGTGAACATGGGCAGAGTTCAAGGCTATGACCCTGCCTTCTGTCTGGTACTTTAAGGCAATTTATATTCGTAGAATGGCAGGAGGGAGCTCTTCCTCTGTGCTGAGTCCAGGGTTTCTGGTGGGCTCTGCCATGTGTAAAAGTTAGGAAGTGTTTTTCTTGTCCTGGAAGTAGTCTAGCCATGCCTTTAATGTGACTAGGGATAACTGAGTCATTAACATTCTTTTTATTTCTATATCGTGTAATGCATCACTGTGTAGATAATTGATCTATTTCCAAAACCATTTGAGTTGTCCACATAGGATAATGCTTTACCGTTCAGCCATATTAGCTTGAGTCCCGGAAGGAAAATAGCCATGTTAACATGTTCTCAGCAGGGCTAATTAGTCTGGGCTCAGAGCCATGCTCGTGCAGCTCTCCTGCTTCCAGTTCTGGAGGCAACTAATTCCAGACAAGATTTAACATACTTTGTATTACATGCTTACATACTTTCTTTGTTACTATAATGTTACTTAGCCACAATGCTAAACATGGGTAATGGGTTTTGCTGTTGGGGTTTTTTGTTTGTTTGTTTGGCTGAGTTTTTTTAATTTATTTCTCAATGATAATGATTAAATCCACTTTGAAAATGTCATCCCTAGAAAAGCTTTGGCCTACTGAGCATGTTTACAGCAGTGGTCTTTCAGCGGCCAGCTCCTCTTGGACTTCCAAATTTGATATTTGTATATTATGTGCCATTTGAAAGTTTTCAAATTATGCAGAAGAGCAGATGTTCATCAAGATGATTTCATTTTAAGGGCTGATGTGTTGGAGACAGGCCAGTTCCATATAGTATCTGTTGCTAACTGTGATGAATTAAGAGATATAACATCAGGCTTTGTCAGGGCTTTTGGTCCAACTTTTCTTGTTGGCAAGGGTACAGGCATTGAGTACAGGAAGGTTTGTATATTTTTGTCCCTCATGGGTGTGTTTCAACAATGTAATTGGTGGGTTCTTTTGACAGGGGAGAAATCATGATTTGCAGATGAAGCAGAAATATGTAAGTTATGCTTATATATAAAGAGGTGTGACTGAATTTTACTGAGCTTCAGGGAAAATAAGAAAGAAATTGCAGTGTCAAGATAGAGCTTTAAATACTGGATTATGGAAGTGCAGCTGCATAACCTCTGAAGCAAACTCTGAAAATTATCCTAGCTGCCAGAGAAACTCATTGCAGAAGACGCTGTCAGTAATCTACCGGCTGGGAAGTGGGAAACCTGTAGAGTTAATTGGCGTGGAGTTCCTATGTCTAATCCAAAGTCCCTAAATTCAGAGTGCTTTGTTTAAGATGTTCAAGTATCTCTAAGAGTAGCAAATAATGATTGTGATTTTGGAAATTTTCTCATGTGATAAAATTAGCTTCCTGTATTGTTTTTTTTTCCCCTACCAGTGCATTTAATATGAAAATGTACCACAGTTTACACCACAGGTTTTGCTGTTGTTGATGACAGTGTTTAGTATATTGTCGTAAATGCAGATGTTTGAGGATGCTAAACTGTAATGGACTCTGGAAGATGTTGACCTACTTTTGTTTTTTGGTCTCATGTTTTTCCAGATTTCAGCCTGTGGTTGTCAATACAGTGGTCACACTGTCCCATACTAGTGACTTTAGGCACTTGTATATATCCAAATCAAGAAAGTAATTATCAGGCACTCACTTCAATCAGTAAAGGTGGACGACTATTTTTTATGGGAAGACTCCTTGTGTCTTCAACTCAAATGACTTTTTGAAGGACATATTTTCCACTGACTATAAAAGGAGCTTTACTCAACATGATCCCTGGAATGTGAAATCCAAGGCATTCCTATTTAAGAATGTGAAATTCTGAATGTGAAATTCTGAATGTGAAATCCTGAATGGCAAATTCAGGCCTATTTGTTCAGACAGAATCCAGCCTATCTCCACGATGCATCTCAGAAAGCTTCAGTTTCAAAATGCTCTCAATGCATTTAAGCCATATAAATTCTGGTCTATATGACATTAATTGCATGATCCATCTAGTCACTTGCCTTGCCTGTAGTTTCATGATCAAGAATGCCACATTTCATAACCTGAAGGTTTTGTTCTTTATTGTTTTTGTTTGTTTGTTTGTTTGTCTTTCTATATTCTTTCTATGTTTTTACATCATATAATTTATATTAAATATATATGAAAGTTTAGATGAGAGATGAGTAAAAACAAGTCAAACACACTGGAATAAACCATGAAAAAATTATACACAAAATTAAGGTAGATTTTCCTGAGAAATCCTTAACATATTTTATCAGGTCAGACATCACCCTTTGCTCACTTCAAATTTTCATTGAAGTTGGAGTGAACAGCCTAATGATGGATGTAATAGAGTACATCTACTGTGGCAGCCTTTTAACAGTTTGGGCGAATATTCTTAACACTAGAAAACTGTTGGAGGCAATCTTACCGAGATTGCTGGACAGTCTTGTGATAAAAAGGTGCTTAGTTTTTTTATTTCATTTGTCCCTAACCACATTCAAACTTGCTCTTGGAATCTTCCAGTCTACCTGAGCTTGGTACTTTCTGGCTTTTGTTTGTTTTGTTTTGTTTTCCATGGTATGCTTAGTAACAGTTCAGAATTTTTCTTTGCTGTATAGTTAGAATTCCCAGTTTGGATCCCATTGTCGTGGTTTAGGGTCAGGGCAGCCCCTAAGACCCCCAAAGATAATTCAGTAGAAACCTCTTGGTGTGATGTTTAAATACTTTCCAAAATAAAAATCAACATTTCCCTTAGTGAACCAAGCAGTTATACATTCTTAATGTGAATATATTGCCATTCTGAATGAAGTAAGAACAAATCCACTTGAGGAGCAGAAACTCAAAGCTAAACCCATATTTCTTTCTTTCATGGTTCACACAGAGGGCTTTTCCACAGTAGATGTGTCCTACAGTGTTGTATTTTTTGTCATGATTGCATTAAAGACCTTCTTTCCCATTGTCTTAATGCCTAGCAATACGTGAATGCCTGGAGTGGCATTCTTACCCGTAGGTCTTATGTCAGCTTTCTAAGGACACGGATTCATCTTGTTATACCTTCAGCTACTCGAGTTTCATTCTGGTTTCATGCCAAAGGCTTCCCTGGTTCAGTCTTGCTGGGCATTTACTTATTTCAGCCAAGGAAACCAAAAGCAGGCTCAACACTAGCCATGGCATTCCTGTATGCTAATGAATATAAACATGGGTGCCCTTCTTGCCTAATCCTGCTGCCAAGATAGTCAAGGGCATGAATCGATACAAATGTTAAACTTCTCTGGTTTTGTTTTGGTTTTGAGATCTATATTTGACCCTGGTTGTGCAATCAACTTTTGATCCTGCACAGAACTCAGTGAATTATTTCATCCTCAGCCTATAATTAGTCTGTAGAAGATACTATTTAACCTCTCCAATTTCTTTTGTAACAAGAGGTGTGGTTTACACTAAGAGAATGAAGCTGGCCAGTACAGAGCAGTGACAGGTTATGTGATCAGTACATATACTGCACTAATGATGTGGCCTTTATATGTGTAGTCTTTAGTCGAAGTGCCTGACACATGCCTCTGTCTCATTATTTTTCTTGGGAACATAAGTAGGGATCCATGACAAGCTGTTCATTAGGTTCTGAACTTTGATGGATAATGACTTCAGAAAGGTGTCCAGAAATGACAAGTGCCGGGGACCAAAGAGCAGTCTTGTGTTTTACCCATCTGTACTCTAGACTATGAGTTTTCTGTTTCAGGTTGTGATGGTATTAAGCTCTCAAGAAAGATGTGAAACATGTTTGTAGAAGGATTCTCTGAAGATATATTTGCCTATGGAAAACCTTGATGTCCAAGTCACACAAATCTAGACGAATTTAGGATTATACTTTTGGAGGTTATAAGGGGCATGCAGACTGCACTCTGGTGGTCTGAGGAGCACTGCAGAGATATCAGGCAGATGCTTTACCCTGGAAATCAGAAGGTCTGAGTTTATTCCAGGCTCTCTTACTGAGGTAATGTACCACTCTCTGAAGTTCCTGTCAGGGGTCTGTGTGTATCTGCACCTTTAGTTCTGTTGTCTATTTATATGCAAATGCTACTGCAGTAGTAGAAACCTTGCAAGGCACAGTCCATAGGCTGAAGATTGCATCATTCTGACAGGCTAGACTTGATAAGGAACACTGCTGCGAGTAAGCGTGTGGTACATGAGACTGAGTTCCACTCAAATCCTCATCTTTGAATCAACTAGTTTGGGCAGCAGAAGTCTCATATGCTATCAATATCTGCAGTGTCTAGAGGGGTTGGTGCTGTTTTATATGAAACAATATGCAGTCCTATAATGAGAAGCTTTTCCCATGAAATGTTCTGTAATATCATAGAAACAGTAGAAATACTAAACACTCCCTACTTTTGCTGGCAGACACAGGTGGACTGACTTTCACAAGTTTACTCAAGGTGTCCATAGAAGAGCCATCAAAGATCTAAAATTGCATATGCTTCCTTTCTCATGTTTATATTGCAAGTGTATTTTTATTCTCTCTCATCACACTTCATGTGTTGCTTGATGTTTTTGGATCTAACCCATAGCATGCTGAAAGCATGGCAGAAATCTTTCATCTGACATCAGAATGGTTTGGACAAATTTTTAACCTGAGTTTCCTGAAGGATGAAATCTTATATTCCAGTATTAGGTTAGTACCTAACAGGGTTGTGTAGGACCAGAATATGAAAAGTAAAATGAAATAAGAAATAAAAAAACCCATGAATTTGAAGATAGAAGTCCAAAGAAGCTTGTTGTATGGTTCTCAATTTATAAGGTCTACTAGAAGGGATTTTTTTTTTTCATAATGTAAGTCTTTGCTGCAAGGCATGCCAATTTGTTTCTGGTGGCTTTGTACTGTAGCTAGACTTCATGCAAGGGAAGGGCTTCAGGGCCTTTTGCAGTTTCAGCACTTTCTGTTCTCCAGTAGTGACTTCTATTCAGGCCTGGAATTTACTTTAGATCATCCTTCTGCACATCTTGCCACTGGCTGTAATCAATAACCTGCTTGTAGAAATTCCACTCATTGTCTTTTCTCTCTTCTCTCTCTCTTTTTTTTTTTTTTGATTTAAGAGTCTGTTCAGGATAAGTACTGTCTTTAACTTTTCATGAATCACAGTGTTTGACATCTTTGAAGTTGATTGGTTTTCAGAAAACTGCACTTTTTGTTCTAATGTTCAGTTTGTCATTGTTACTTGGAAGCAAATAAGAGATTTAAAACCCCAAAGATGCAGATGTTCTTTAGCTTTGTTACCATCTGTTTTCCTGCCTACTGGATTTCAGGTCTAACATTTGTGCATATTAATGAAGTTACATTATATAATATACACAATAAAGTAGAATAGAAAATACATACAAGAAGTCTTCAATAAAAGTCAAATTTTAAATCAGTTGTTCATAGAGCAATACTTTTTCTGATGGCTTTTATTTTCATGATAAGCTTATCTTTAACTAGAGGATTTAAAAAGCCTGCCATTTTCTTCAGTTATACATAAATTACAGAACAGAAAAATCAAATTTCCATGGAATTCTCCCAAGAAAGGCATGTAATATGACCTTAATTTACTTCACATATTTTATTCCATGGCATTTAAATAACATTCATCCTAGATGTCAGAAAGCCCTACACTTATGTGTGCTCATTGAAGTTGTGCATCAGATATTTTCATTCTTAATTTGTTTTCTAGAGACCTGATTTCTCACTACAGTAATTTATTTTTTAGAACCAGGTTATTGAAAAGGGTTAAAATTTTAGGATATCTATGGGATAAGAGTGTCAATTATTAAGATCATATTGGATTACTTCCCCATTTATCTAGATAATTTCTGTGTTTAAATCTTTGTGATATTTTTTGGTAATATTTTCTCAATAGGTGACAGGTTGAACCACCCACCTTCTAGTTGGCAATTATTTAAATCTCTCAGGCAAACACAAGTAACAAAGCTTTTGCAGACACTTTTTTCTCTTAAAAAAATGGTATTTCAGGCAGAAGGGCTGGTATCTGTTACAGCTTGCAAGGATTCAAAGCAGTAAGTGATAATTAAACCTTTATTTATATTCGAAAAGAAATATGCAGTCCTAAGTGCCTTCATCTGTAATGTAAAAAGTTTATAGTAAACAGTGCTAATCCGGTGTGTTTAGAAGTGATATTTTGGGAGATAAGATTTCAGATACTCGTGGCTGCTCATCTGTTACAAGTAGATCAGACATAATTTTGAAATAATTCTTATGCTGCCTCCCCTTCTCTCAGCACTTAAATTTATCTTATCTTGTCTCATGTCCATGATATATTTAGCATTCGTTGTCTT
Source organism: Chloroceryle amazona (assembly GCA_027560015.1). Taxonomy (NCBI): domain Eukaryota; kingdom Metazoa; phylum Chordata; class Aves; order Coraciiformes; family Cerylidae; genus Chloroceryle; species Chloroceryle amazona. The sequence goes on from JANHFX010011487.1 coordinate 99,056, forward strand.
CAATACAGTATCTCTTGTGAAAAATAATTTCAGTCCATCCATCTTACCACACACTTCCAGCAGGGTCAAAACAAATCTTTGCTTAATATAAATCAGTCCAGAGGTCTTTTTAGAATTTGTGTTCAGTCCTTATTTCTGTTCACCTATACACTGACTGGCCTTTGCTTTGGTGATTTTCTCTCTTCCATCCATTTTTTTCTAATCCACTGACTATCCAGCCTGTATGTTTTATTATATTAATGTTATGCTCTACATCCAGTTCACTGTATTTGAGCATGTCAGTGATTCACTGAAGACTGATATTATTAAATAATCTTTTCTACAGAAGAGACTGAATTCTTTCTGTAGTGACACACTCTCAAAAAGCTTTTGGACCTATATGTCCTTTGTCCAGCCTCCTAAAGGTCAGTAATCATGAACTATGATGAACCATGGAATCTGCAACAAAGTAGGCAGATACAATGCAAAGCTAGTGAATTCATACCAATATGTCCTGAAAGAAAGGAGAGTAATGGCAAGTTCTGCAGTACCTGAAGACTCAAGACATGTTAAAGATGGACTTAATATGCACCAAAAAATAGTGTTAGAAAAGAGGGGGTGCATTTTCTTCAAAAAAAATGGAGATTTCCAGAACTTAGTAAGACAGCTACTACTTGAGAGGCCAGGAGCAAAGATATGCCTGTACTACTAATAGTTTTTGAACCTTCTTGTCCTGAGCTGAGCTAATTTTACCTATGGATATAATCACCACAACCTTTGTCAGTTCCTGTACTTGCTCAGTCAGTGAAACCTGGGCACATATTAGGAAAGGTAACATGTCTTATGAGGAGTGTCTGAGAGAATTGGGGGTGTTTATCTTGGAGAAAAGGAGGCTCAGGGGAGACATTCTTGCACTCTATGACTACCTGAAAGGAGGTTCTAAAGAGGTGAGCGTCGGTCTGTTCAACCAAGTTACAAGTGATAGAACAAGAGAAATGGCTTTAAGTTGCTCCAAGGGAAGTTTAGATTGGACATTAAGAATTTCTGTACTGAATGGATTATCAGGCATTGGAACAGGTTACCCAGGGAAGTGGTTGAGTCCTTATCACTGGAGGTATTTAATAGTTGTGTACATGTAGTGCTGAGGGATATGGCTTAGTCAAGGCCTTTTCAGTATTAGGTTAATGATTGGACTTGATGATCTTAAAGATCTTTTCCAATTAAGGAAATTCTAAATTCTGAAAGCAAAGACACTGTATTATTCAGAGATGACATAAAGAATTGGAGAGTATTATATACTTTCTATTCAAAAAACACCCTCAAAAAAAGTCCCAAAACACAAACAAAATCATCACCTTAATAAAATGTACATTTTGTTTCATTCAGGCACAGCAGGAGGTAGAAGCATGTTGGAGGATATCATATTGGATGTGTAACCGTCTAAATCAGTGAAAGGTCTTTTTAGTTTCTCCATTTCTGCATTCTCTGGCTTCAGAAGGACTTGGAGGATCACAGAGCGCTGCCTGGTCATTGAATTTCCCCTTGCTCATTTATAACTATGCAGTGCTTTTGGCAACATTTGGATATATAAGGCACACCTAGTGAATGTCTGTTCTAATGCCTCCTAAATTCAAGTGACAAAGTTAATACCATGTCCTGGCTTGAGAGTGAGGAAGTACGGATACATCTTGAATTTTTTACTTTATAGCACATAACACTTGCTAAAACCGCTTCCTTAGACCACTCTGTCTGGTTCACACTACTCTTTAGGAACTTGGTGGAACTGATATATTAATAAATAAGCCTTTGTGAAAACACTGTGTTGGATCATGATTTAAGGATGGTAAAACACATGTAGTTATTTTCCCATCTCTTGTAGAAACTGAATGCCTGTGATGACAGTAGAATATAGACAAGGGTGATTTTTCCATTCCAGACCCATCACATCTAGCTTTCTCTCCATTTTCTGATACTAGTCAGGCAGTTAGAGATCTCATGTCCTGTGATGCTGCACTGCATCCACCAGAAATCAAAGTGGAAGCCCTACAATGTGAGAATTACTTACCTAACCCAAATTGCCAAAGGAAGGAAAAGCTTAACACTTCTGCTTTTTAAGATTGTTTGTTGTATCTTTGTAATTGTTTGGTTTTAATTACACCATAACATTTATCTGCTGTGCCTTTGAACAGAACACACACAAGCACAAGCAGAGCTTTTTTCCTATTGACTTCAGGCTGCTAATTTTGACACCTTTGTAATAAATCTGTTGGCTGCATGCAAAGTTTCAGGCTTGGCAGGACTTCAGGAAATGACGAGAATAGGTAGCAGTTCTTCTAAGTGCAGGGGTTCCAAAGGCCATAGATTCACTGGAGTCATTTTCAGCTGAGCTAACCTAATTAACAGTAGAAAGCACATGGAAAATGGTTAGAGTGCATTGCCAGAGAAGCGTTACTCCTTCTGAAGTGAATATCATCACTTAAAACAACCTTTCTGAATGCCTGTAATATTCATGATACAGCCCCGAAAGGCCAAATACAGTCTATGGAAATACTACATCATTTCCACCACCCAGTGCTTCCTACTGGCTGGTTTGATACCTTCAGAGTTTCAGAGCCAATCCACAAAAGAAGTAATATCCCCCAATGAATCCAGAGAGGACGAATATTTATGACCAAATTTATAGTGCTTAAGCTTACAGCACAGATCCACTAACCTTCAGAGTTTATCAATTAAAAGAAGTAGACACGTTCATGTAGTAATTCAGAACTTATAACTGGGAGATGACTGTTAGTACTGGTAGTACATTTAAATGTTTGAATTCTTAGTTTCTTCGGGAATATCATTTCTCTTACAGTTTTCAGTATGAAAAAAATTGAGGCCCATATAACACTGTGAACCTAAATAGATCTGTCATCTGGGCCTAAAGGGGACAGATAAATGTCATTCATTATATTTTTCATGTACTTGGTGGAAGGGGGTGAATTCCTAAGCAAACACCTAGTTTCAGCTTCTTAAAACTTAAAACTTTCTTCTAAGATCCAGTCTCCCTACACTCCTATACTGATCCAATTCACTAGGACACCTACATTTCAGAAAAGTAATTCAAATTTCAAGTGACCCTTTATAGAGCTTTTGCTTTTTCCAGAAACTAAAGGAAATTTGGTCAAGTATGCTTGTATCTTGGAAACCCATAGTAAAATAAACAAATTAAAAAAAAAATAAAAATCCCTTGTGTGGAGGATACACTGATATTTCCATAACAGTGAATATTAGAATAATATGACTGGTTTTCCCTGAAATGCATGTCAATATGTACAGAAAAAAAACCAAAAAAACAAAAAACAGTGCAGTATTTACATTCCAAGAACTGCTTATGAATATAGTTTTCTTTTCTGAGAAATCCATCCAAAACATTCTGTGTTATTATTTGGTTTGTAAAGAATTCTTGAAGAAGAAGTGATTTCAAAAATTTGCATCACAGGGAACAAGATATCATATGATATAGACATACGTTTTCACAATATTCCAGATGTAGAGCTGGTAAGAGGACTTGGCAAACAGATTTGCATATAATTAGGAAATTTGAGTTGCCCACTCTCTGAACTGAGAAGTGCCAACTGGAGCAACTTATAGAAAGGCTGTACTCCACTGATTTGGGGAAAAAAAACACACACCACAACAACAATAAACACCTAATGAAAAAAATACTTTGTCATTGTTATGGTAAGATCGAGCTGTTCAATCAGGCTGAAGAAGCACAGTCAGTACTCTGCTACCATCAAATATATTTTAAAACTCTTATTTGTTTAATATTTAAATCTTCTAATTTTATTTTTATTAGAATGATATGGGAGGTCAAAGGAGCTTGATAAACAAGTGGACTACTTTTCTGAAAGCCAGGCTTGTGTGTTCGATACCTGGTCCTGAAGGAGCAGACACACATTTTGATGAGTTGCGTAAGTCGATTTTTCTTTAATCCTCTATTTTGATATCACTATTACTTGGTTGTTTTTGTTGTTGTTGTTGTTTGTAGATCAATTTGTCTTGTTTTGATTTTGCTCCTCTTCTATCTCTGACTTTTATCAGAAGACCCTGATTATAAATGAACTTAGTCTGTTTAGAAGTATGGGGTTTTTTTGTTTGTTTGTTCGTTTTCCTTTCACTCCAAAAACTGGAAAGTGAAATAAAAACCAGCTAACGGACAAACTTCAGTATATGAGCACAAATTCACATGGCTGAAATTAAAATTCAGACAAAAATAAAGCTTTGTTGTATATTGACAAATCTCAAAATTATAAATCGTAAATGTTGAAATATTCAGTGGATGTTTAATTGAAAAACATTATTGCCATTGCAGAAGACATATTCATACTTTCTACAAGAGATGAGAGAAACCCCCTTGTATATGGAGTCTTTACTACAACAAGGTATGCATTAGGATCATGTTTGCCTCTGGAAACAAATGTGGAAGATCTTAACTCAGGCATTTTATTAAAACCTTCTATTATTACTAGATCCTGATTCCTGAGAGCAGTGAGTGACTATTTGAAATAGGCTTGCAATGTTGGGGCTGGAGTCACTAAAGGGAAGTATTTTCAGAAACAGAAATAATAAATTATGTTAATGTATCTTTGTGTGCCTGACTTCTGAGAATCATTGGGAAAAAATAATGAAAATTTAACAATCAAAAGCATGCTAGTTTGTCTCAAACTTATCTAGTTGAATTTACAAATGTCATTCATAGTTTTTGAGCGAACAGTTACTCTTTAAGACAATTGTCATGAAACATTATTTCTGTAAGCAACACTGTAAACATCATCTAGTTTTTAGGATCAAAACACACTATGCTCTAAGGTGATATTTTGTTTTCTTTATAGACAGGAGTTCTCAGAAGAATAACCCATCTTTATCTCAAGGGGATAGATAATTAATTAATGAGCCTCTCAGCTGCAGTAGTGAATAGAATTGCCAGAAATGAAATAAATAAATCTCTATTTTGTCTCCAGAACCTTTGAATTAGGTGTAAATAATGACTAGACAAATACTCAACAATATAAGTACAATGAAGACTTGACAAGACACTCCTTAACTCAGAAGCAGCCATCACAATGGCTCCATAGAATATATAAGCACATACAGAATTGAACAAAATGCCACAAAATGAATGAAATGGTATATGAAGTAACTAATGTACATGTCACTCAACAACCTGGCATGGTGTTTTTTTGAAAAATGAACAGTTTGAACTTGTAATTCTCAGGCATGTCACCTATAATATCAGTAATATATGGACTTCCAAATGTGAGCACAATGTAGATTAATGTCCTTCATTTGCAGGAAATTCTTATCAAAATAGCTAGGAAATGACAGCTAGAAACTGGAGTCCAGCTTTCAACTGAGCAAAGCTTTAAACCTTAGTGACAGTGACATAAAATAACTGCAGCTGTCAGACCTGTGCACAATTTCTGTTATTTAGCACCACTTATATCAGCTTTCAGGTGTAGGATTGATACAAATCCCATTAGACTCCATGGAATTAGTTAATTCACTGGATGAGGCATGCACTGAAGAAGTGTTTACAATATGATAACAATCCATCTTCTTTTTCAGCTCTGTATTCAAGGGCTCTGCAGTTTGTGTGTACAGCATGGCAGATATCAGAGCTGTTTTCAATGGCCCTTATGCTCACAAAGAGAGTGTAGATCATCGTTGGGTACAATATGAAGGTCGCATCCCATATCCCAGACCTGGTACAGTAAGTGTCTCCTTGATTACATACTTCTATTTTTACTTAAAAGCAATCATACTTCGCACCCCTCCCTGGACTGGTAATTTATATTTCCACTCAGGATGTTTCAAATTATCCTCTCAACCCTTTCCCTTCTGTTGACAGCTTCTACCTACCCTGTAGGTATATAAATATACATTTTTCCATGCCTCTGAGATAACATTGTGTCCAGACTGTCTGTTTCCGGTTGTCTTTCATATTGTGGTCTCCTAGTGTACAGCTGTATTCCTATCTGTTGGATCACCTCTAAGGCATCATTATAAAGACAAAGGCATTACTTTATGGATTATGAAGTTATGATGAAGTATTTTATTTGAAGACTTTTGTTATCTTTGTGTCTGTTAAAATCCAGTTCCTTGAGGTATGGTCATTAATTCCATTATGTGCAGTTGTGCATGTCTTGTGAAGTAAAATAAGGAGCTAGTTGCTGGAGATTTTATGTGATGAAATATAAGTGATAGGAAAAAACAGAAGTTTAATATCTGGAAACACTTCTGAATCTCAGTGTCTTAGACTTCAGATGTAACAATCGGGCCAAAACAAAGAGGAAATTTTTGAAAGAATTATTAAAGATTTCTTTCCTGACTTTCATCTTGGTATTAAGTTTTGAAAAGCATGGACCTACATTACAACTGAGGAAGAAAAAAGGTATTTCAAAAAAATGCATCTATTTTAAAGAAGTCATCACAATTTTGAGCAACTCTTCTTACTCAGAATGCAAAAGAGCTATGATTTAAGAGCAAAATTTAAGACAGATATTATCCAGGAGAGCTTTACATTATCTTGGTCAGTGAGCTAGTACTAGAGAGCTATACAGATCCAGCCAAACACTGAGCTACTAAGGTTGGACTGCTGTTGGTACCTTGCCTAAAAGCCACCTGGGTGATTCTGCACTATTTCTCTGACATCATTGGTGTAACCTTTGCTTCAAGCCATGTTATCTAGCTTATAGCTTTTCTTTCCACACCTTTCCTGGTGTCTCAGTGTTTTCTCCATCATCCTTCCAATGGACCAAATTAATGGTCCAAGACCATACTGTTTGCTTCACTTGGTGGTCCCAGGCTTCATCAGGTCAGGCCCTGAGCTTTGCTTTCCTCCTCTCAACTGCAGGCAAGTCACAGAGTGCCGTTCCTCTATAAAGACTAAGGCAGATCCAGAGATTTATTTGGCCTGCCTAGAATCTGCAGTGCTGGAGCAAATTCACTCCTCATTTAGACAGTTTAGTTGCTGTCAGCCTTGAATCTCCCTCATGCAGAATATATAATGCCCCCAGAAAAGAGGATTACATTTAGTTCTATTTTTTTTTTTCTTGTTTAAGCATGTGCAACTCCATTACTGGTTAAGAAGTGCAGATGTGTTTAGTTTTAAGTACAAAAATGGTGACAGTGAGAACAATAGCTGGTCCCATGGCATCTAAAGAGATTAAAATAACTCTCTTGAAAAAAACAGAGTGCCCCATAAGGATGAACACTCTGCACAGATAGATGAGTCATTAACTCATTGCATTTTTGAGTGTATTAGCTATCACATGGTTGAGCTGGGATTCGCAAGGAAGGAAACATGTCATGCTGAAGCATGTCAGTGTTGATATTTATCACTTGCGAGTATTCTAAAACCTAGAAGGTTTAAAGATAAATGGATATTTTCCATAATCTGCCCCTTAACTCTCCAACTGCTTTCTTTAGCACCTGATAACAGCTCTGAGAAAACATTTTCATAAAAATCCTTATGACCTCCATACTCAGTGGATTTTGCTAGGAGTTTGTCTGGCCAAGGATTGTGAAGGGAAGTGAAGAGAGCTCTCAGAAGAAAGATATCTGTAATATTTGCTATGTAGATAAGGTAAATGTATTGCTGCATAGTAATCTTTTGTCTTACTGAGCTGGAGTGCAACATACTTCAGGCTCAGTAGTTTAATATAGGATATCCAAATAAGTAGATTCATACCATGCTCTCATTTTATAATGGGCAATGGCAAACCTCTGGATATGAACAGATTTAGGCTGGGATCTCAAAAGTAGTGGAGTACTCCAAGGCAGGGAAAAGAATCATAGTATCAAAGAGATTTCCAGATTGGAAAAGATCTTTAAGATCATCTAGTCCAATCATTAACTTAACACTGAGAAGACCCTAACTAAACCATATCCATCAGCACTACATCTACATGAATCTTAAGTTCCTCCGTGGATGAGGACTCAGCCACTTCCCTGGTCAAACCTTTACAGTGCCCGATAACCCATTTGATAAAGAAATTCTTCCTCATATCTAATCTAAACTTCCCTTGGAACAACTTAGGGCCATTTCCTCTTGTTTTGTCACTTGTTACTTGGAAGAACAGACCAACCCCCACCTCTCTACAACTTCCTTTCAGGTAGTTGTAGAGAGTGATAAGGTCTCCCCTGAGCCTCCTTTTCTCCAGGATAAACAACCCCAACTCTCTCAGCTGCTCCTCATAAGACATGTGCACCAGGCCCTTCACTAGCTTGTTTGCCCTTCTTTGGACACACTCTAGTGCCTCAGTGTCCTTCTTGCAGTGAGTGGATGAAATCTGAACGCAATACGTGAGATGTGGCCTCACCAGTGCCAAGTACAGGGGTAGAATGACTTGTCTGGTCCTACTGACCTCACCATTCCTGATACAGGCCAAGATGCCATTGGCCTTCTTGGCCACCTGGGCACACTGCTGGCTTATGTTCAGCTGGCTATCAGACAACACCCCCAGGTCCCTCTCTGCTGAGCAGCTTTCCAGCTACTCCTCCCCAGGCCTGTAGCACTGCTGGGGGTTGTTGTAGTCAAAGTGCAGAACGTGGCATTTGGCCTTACTGAAATTCATACCATTGTCTTTGACCCATCCATCTAGTCTGTCTAGATCCCTCTGCAGAGCCTCCCTACCCTCGAGCAGATCAACACTTCCACCCAGCTTGGTGTCATCTGCAAAC
>JANHFX010011487.1:107861-129816 GCA_027560015.1 Chloroceryle amazona
ATTAAACAGAACTGACCACAGTACTGAGCCCTGGGAGTCACCACTTGTGACCAGCCACCAACTGGATTTAACTTCTTTTACTACCACTCTTTAGGCAGGCCCATCCAGCCATTTTTTTGTCCAGCAGGTTGTGTGCCCATCCAAGCTATGAGCAGCCAGTTTCTCCAGGAGAATGCTGTGGGAGATGATGTGAAAGGCTTTACTAAAGTCCAGACAGACAACATAAGCAGCCTTCCCCTCATCCATTAAGTGGGTGACCACGTTGTAGAAGATCAGGTTAGTCAAGCAGAACCTTTTCTTCATGAACCCATGCTGACTGGGCCTGGTATCTGACTGTCCTGCATGTACTGTGTGATGGTACTCAGGATGATCTGCTTCATTGGCTTCCCTGGCACCAAAGTCTAACTGATAGGCCTATAGTTTCCCAGATCCTCCATCCATCCATCCTCATAGATGGGTGTTACTTTGGCTAATTTCCAGTCTGCTGGGACCTCCCCAGTCAGTGATGACTGATGAAAAATGATGGAAAGTTTCTTGGTGAGCACCTCTGCCAGATCTCTTAGAACTCTCAGGTGAATTCCATCCAGTCCAATAGACTTGTGGAGGGAGCATGCTGAGCTCATGTGGAACACTGCGGTGTTAATGCTGAAATGTTTTTCCTTAAAGATTAATTTCATAATTTCTTGCCAGCTATGAGCTGGTTCAGGAATGCTCAGAACAAAGCCAAAGAGGGATAATCCAGCCTTTTTTTAAGTTGCTAGAACATTTTTGAGATTTAAGCTCTACCCAGGTGTTGCCTACAGTTAGCACAGCCAGCACTGCCCTGATTTTGTACTTCTTGTATTTTAAGTTACTCACAATGTCTAAAAGTGGCTAGAGTAGGAAGTGCATTTCCTTTGATGTTTGGCTTTGAGAGAGGCATTGACTTCCTTTCAGCATTTATACAGAAGCAGGAGGCTTCTTACCCTAATTTAACTTTTTGCGCAGCTGCCTTTATCTCCTAAGTAAATAAAGCTCTTCACTATAGAGGCTGTGACCACTTTGATATTGAAATTTTGACAAAATGCTTCCTGTGGCAATTTGTGTAGGAGATAAACTCCCAACAGGACCATGATATCATGCCTTTGCAATGCTGAGCAGTATGCAGGCAGTAGGACCCCCTGCCTGCCCTGGGTCCTAGTGTGGGCTGCCTGCCCTCTGGTGTTGTTGGAAGACCCCATGACACGGTGGCTGCGGATCTCCAGCATTCTCGACCCTACTGATGCTGCTAAATGTACAGCTCTTTAACTTCTCCCAGGGGTATTAAAGATCAAGTGGAAATAAAGGGAATTAAACAGAGGCAAGGCTTCAAATCTATTTCAATTTGGAATCTGAAAAAAAAGAAAAAAAGAGGCAGAAAAGACATGTAGCCGGCAGCCCCAACACAGAGAGAGATTTGAAAACCAAGGGAGCTTTTGCTCTATATTCTCTAGCTGTTCAAAAATTGAACTTGCGTATCTGCAGCTTTCCCCAGATAACAAATATAATTTTCTTCAATCTCTTAGGATTTCACCCGAGAAATTATCCATTGATAAAGAAACCATAAAGGACTTTCTTTAAAATATTTTTTGTATGCTGAAAGAGTTTTCATATCTTCTTCACAGTAATCAAAGAAGGCATTTGAACAAGATTTTCAATGAATTAGAAGGAAAAAAAAAACACTTTTCTAGCTTATTTATTTAGCTGTAACAACTTCTATCCAAGGCAATCACAATTATTTTTGATAGATCTAGATATTTTACTGGTTTGCCAAAGGTTCAGAACAAAGTTCTGTATCAGCAAAGTACAATTCTTGCTGAGTAACTTCTTACCTACAAGAAGAAACAGTGCAGCACATTGCTTTTGTACATTTGAAGAGTTTTATGTATCACCTTTTTCCACTCCAGATCTGAATATAGCCCTGAGCTGAATTCTTTGTGTATTTTTTTTAAACAAGCTCCCTTACAAGCCTTCAGATTCTTCTGTGATCTTTTTCGATGTTTTCTGTCTCTATTGCTTTATCTCCCTTTCTTCAGTGAAATCCCTTCCTTTATTTCTTCTGCTAATCCAGTGCACAGGTTGATAGAGATGTGGTGTCCATCCCACTGGGACTTGGCTGAGCCCCACATTGAAATATTGTCTGCCAGAAAGCCTCCCCCTCTCCTCCTGTCTGGTTAATTTTGTTGTTTTAATAAGTGTGTTCAAAAAACATTAAGAGTTGCACAGGTTTCCCTTGTTATTTTAAGACTTATCTTCCTCTTTCACCTGATCTTTTATGGGATAGACTGCATTCTTTGCTTCTCCAATTCCTTTCTCCTTTGATCTTCCCACTGTAAATGGGGCTGTTTAATTAAGTGAAATGTTTCACTTTATGGGTTTATTTTCCAGAGAAAACCTCCTCCATCTCCTCTTACTTACCAACTTTTTTTTTAATCCACATGAATCACCTTTCAATTCATGGCAGCCTTTTGAAACCAGTCACCTTTCCTGCTGGCAGAGAATGGCAGATGATTGCAAAGTGCCACCTGCAAAATCAAGTTCACTCACCTAACTGGTCTCAGCCCAGTTAGCCTCAAATTAATGCTCTCTTATGTCAGCCTTTTCTACACAGGTGTGTTAAATGAAAAAGCAATACAAAGTTCTCAAAGCAAACCCTGGAACAGGGTAGAACAAATCTTACACATCCAGTGGGATGAAAACACTATCTTAAAAAAAAAACAACACCAAAACTTCAATTTATGTGTGGGGATTTTTTTTGTTCACTTTCTTTTTCCTTGTTGTGGAAGAGGTGGAATGAGGTTTCTTCCATTAAAAAACTCTGGGTTTTGATTGTCTCCTGCAGACTCTGACTCATTCCCCTCTCTTCTGTCCTCTTCCAGGATTGCTATTAGTAGCTGCAAGGTTAGACTAAACCTGTCCTTGCTGAATGTCCAGTCATTCTGGAACAACCCATCCATCCTGCAGAGAAGCATAAGACTTTTTGCAGGCATGTTGAAATGCAAAATGTATTGTACAGCTCTGCTCAGACTACAGAGAAGAAGCCACTTGATATTTATGCCACTCAGGAACCTAAGTTTCATTTTCACATAATTGAATCTCCAATGCTACATAAGTGCCTACACCTGGAGACTCATCTTTCATCTGTCATCTAATCCACAGAAGATCATATAAGTACCCCAATTTCTAAAGCACTTTTCAGTGTCTTGGAAGATCACACTAGCTCTCGGTTTTACATATTAATCCATTAGGATTCAGACTTTGCATTTCTTTATAAACTCTACAAATAGAGTTCAGTGTATTGGATGTGTGGGAAGTCCCCATTTAACAAAGAAGTGACTAACTGAAGGCAATTCTTCTGTTTCTCTACTTTTTCCTTGATGTATCAGTGATAAGGGAACATACTTAGATCTTGGAAGACTTTATATTACATAGTAGGAGAATGGTAACGACAAAGCCATATTTTCTTGCTAGTTAAATATTCATTCACTGAAAGCTTGGGAGAAAAGGACCATGTGGTTAATTCATTCCCCCTGAGGGTCTGGTGCTCAAGTTACTGCACTTAATATAAAGTAGAGATCTTTTCAGAGGAATAGATATTCTCCCTTCCTTGTTAACATGTGAGCAACATTCTTAATACCTCTGGCTAAGCTGAGAGGTAATTATCCCAGGAAAAGTGAAACACCTTCAAGAAGAAGTAGCAAGTTGCTTTCAGGCTGGCTCTGTCCCACACACTTGAAATGGAGGGATGCCTCCCCTAGGAGGGAAGCCCAGACTAAGACACCTAATTCCCTAATATGGGAGAGAGCTGAGAAATATTTCACTCAATGTTTTACACTGGATACTTCATATACTCCCAAGAGAGCTGGAGTGATGCTTAGATCTCCTTGTGAAATGCATAAAAACTCCCAGCCTGGACATTACAAAATTCACCAAGCAGATGCCTACTGCACTCAATATTATCAAGTTCCTGTTGTGTATCCAGCTTGTAAGTGTTTGAATCTCATTGTTAAGTGGATCTAAGGCTCAATGTGACAAGTCACTTTTAAACTGGGGTTTTCAGCACATTTGAAATAGAAATTCTTTTGAAGCTCACAGGAAATAGCATTCTGTCTTAAAACTGTCAGTAGACAACAGCACTGCTGAACTACAGACGCATCATTAAATTAAAAGGATATTTTTTACACACCTTATAGCTAGGTTCCCAAATAATTGTCACAATTTTAATAGGTGTTAGATCCAGCAGCTCTTACTGACTTCAGTGGATAGTGTGAAGCACTATGCATTTTGGCAAACTGAAGGTTTACTTAGGAGCCTAACTTCTGGCACCATCTTTTGAAAATCTTGGCCAGGTTTTCCACGTAATTTTAACACAGTCACACTGTATGTCTCGGTATTGTGTGAGATCTACACATCCAGCACTCTGTTAAGCTGCAAATTAATAAGACAAGTTAAAAAGAAAAATAACAGAGAAAACTTTACAAATGTGTAGTGTTGTTAACTTAGTGTGTATTTGCTTTTATTTGAGAAAGATTAGCCTTAATTTATCAATTCCTGATCATATTTGGATACAAATAAAAGGTAAGGGAATAAAAGGCATCGTTGTAGGTCATCTGGGATCAGGACTTCGTCTAGGGTCATTATTGTTAAATCAAAATCACACGGAAGGCACTGGAAAAACTTTGACTATTTAATTGATTCTTTAAAAGTTTTGTGCCACAGAGTTTATACAGAAGTTGAATAATTATGCCCTTAGAACTTCCAACTCTATTTCTGTTTGAGTTTTGGTTTGTTTTTTTTGGGGGAGGGTCTTTTTTTTCCTTTTTTTTTTTTTTTTGGTCTTGTTTTGGTTTGCTTTGCTTGTTTTTATTTTTTATTTGTTTATTTGTTTGTTTTGGTGGTGGTGGTTTTGTGTTTTGTAGGGTTTTTTAAAATTATTTTATTTTTATTGGTTCACTTTTAATTTCTGAACCTGTGTATTTTTATCAAGTTATCACACAAGTTATTCAGAGGTTTCTGGGTAACCTCAGAAGAATGAATCATATGGTAAGTTTCTTGCAAGATTTGTATCTAGAAGTACTAATTTTGCTAATGTAATGTGATTCCTTTTTCTTGTTATCATCCATCTAGAAGAAAAGCATCAATTCTGAGCTAGTTTTTTAGACTTCTCTATTAGAAAGAAAGATAGGCATCTCCTTTGTGCATTTTGCATACAGCCGAATAAGAATCTAGGTCAGGTGAGATGAATTGCGGCCTGTTGCAAAAGCAGAATATGCTGAGAGATCACAGTGATGGTGTTGTAAGAACTTCTATGGAGCCAGATTCTCTCCTAGTTTGTGTGAAACCACCCTACTCTTGTGACTTTTGATATAAATGCAAATCTCTTATTGTCTCTGGTGGGAGATGTTACATATCTGAGACACCATCTGGTGCTGATGATAGGAATAAATGTCCTCTGTGAACTTGGAAGAGAACACCGATATCATTATCACAAAATACGCAACAGGATGTGAACTCACATTTTCAGAGTTGAAAGGCTGCTTCACTCACCCACTTAGCCATGCAGCCTTTACCATCATACATCCTACTGATTGCTATGAAAGGAAGCACGAGCCTACATGAATTGTTCTGCAACAATGGGTGGACACAGCTTTAAACAGCTGCTTGAGGACTTTGCCAAAGGGTGGCCAAAATGAATTTTTCATTCCCCTGTTCCATCTGTCATGCCACAGCGAGAGATGACTCTGGAAATAGTTTCCTTGGCCAAGCATAACAGTGTCACACCTGCCCAGCTGTTCTTGGTGGTCATGCTGTCTTAGGATGGGATCCAAAGCCCACTGGAATAACTGGAAAAGGCCCTGTTGACTCAAGCAGATCTTTGGATCAGACCCTTAGTGCTTGTTTCTACTAAATTAGCTGTGCAAGCTGGCAAAGATTTCCCTATATAATGCATGGTAGAGTTTGGGCCTTTGGGATTACTGTAACAACTTCATAGTTCCATATTGGTAGACATTTTATACTAGTGGGTTTTGGTAAGTGATGTCATTGCTCTCATCTTCCTCTCTTGATGCATTTTTGGAAACAATTTAGGACATCTTTAAGACCCATGGGGCTTCTCCTATTTTTTACATAGAAATGAACTTCTGGGATTGACATGTGATAGGTGAACAAGATGCATATTTCCAGAAGACAGTGATTGTAACTCAGAGTATCAAATAAGAACATGAACCACAGAAAATACGCATATAGTACACAGTAAGGAGGAAGAGAGTTATTGCATGGTTGGGAAAGTGAAGAAAGGAATTTTGATCCAAAGGCAATTAAAGCACATGTGTTTCTTTCTGTTGATTCCAACAAACTTTGGTTCATCCCCTGCAAAGATTGTTTTTGAAATCAGTAGGGTTTTTGATGTCTGATTCTGGTATAAATGTCAAAGACTCAGACCTTGGTTGTTAGAAAGGAGAAGTGTTCCTTCCTGAAGTACTGCTTGTGTATCAAGCATGAGCATGATTTTGCTTCTGTGTAATTATTGTGCTATCTAAATAATTAACCCCATGTTATGGTTCATGTCATTTTTTTACCCCAAGGTCTAAAATCTAATTATTTTTTTTTTTGTCACATCCTTTCTGTAGTCTCTCTTGCTATACAATACAAAGTCATGTATTTCTTTGTGAAATTATTTAACTGATATTAAAAACCAAAACACAAGCTGACTACAGCCCACCTCAAGGGTGTAACCTTGCAAAGAATTTAATTTGTGAAAACACATCAGAAAACAGAGAGTGGGAGATCATACTCAGCAAGCCAGAGGTCGAAGCACTTACAGAAATGCTAGCATAAAACCCCTAGGGATAACTCACTGCAATACATGTTTCTATCAAACTATTTTTTTTCAATAGGACTTTCCCCTTCTTTTTTTATTGTATTAAACTGTATTTTCAAGCGATGTCCTATAAACAGTTATCACAGGACAATGATATAAACCCATCTTTTTTTTTTTTTTTTTCTTGTCAATTCTTTCTCAGCCATACATTAAATTGTATAGTGAAACAAAATGACTGAGTATGAAGTGGAATATATCTTAATTCAAATTGGCACAGGATTACTGTCCATGAA
The DNA here is from genome assembly GCA_027560015.1 of Chloroceryle amazona. NCBI lineage: Eukaryota > Metazoa > Chordata > Aves > Coraciiformes > Cerylidae > Chloroceryle > Chloroceryle amazona. Next base: position 114,993 of record JANHFX010011487.1, read on the forward strand.
GAAATTTTCAAAATCTGTTGGATAATTCAAGAGCCTAAGACCTATTTTCCATAAACAATTTCAGAGTTTTTATAAAGGTGAGGATGCACAGTCTTTACAGGGATTAAATGAACCCTAAGCAAGTTGACACTTGTACAAAGTCTGCTAAGTCTCTCACTAGCCATAAAAATCAGTCCAAGCAAGGAACAGAAATAGATTGTAGACTCTGAAATCATTCAGCTTTGCCATAGTTTAGATATGCTCCAAAGAGTATCCTCACTGTGTCGGTGTTTGGGGTCTAAGTAGATAAGGAACTACCCTATAGGCATTTCAGATGTGACCATAGTTGTGGATGTAGAACATCAGCTGGTCTGTACTTCCCTGACATATTTTGTTCCTGAACATACAGATAGTCTTTGATATTTTTGAGAATGTTATTCTCAGTCAGAGATTTTTGTTTAACTAGTTGTTATTGTCTTTGAAATTAGGGTGTTCATACAGGTGCATGTTCACATAGAACTGTATATGAAGAGAATAATTCTGCATTGTATTAGCTGTATTTACTGCATGAAGAATTCATCCCTGGGCATGTGTATGCAATAGCTATATGCACTGGGCAGAGGGTACTTTCCCTTTCCAGCAAGCACTACAACAGGGTGTGCTGTGTGTGTCCTCTTCGATCAGCACAGGGAGAGAACAGGTAGTGGACACCCAAGGGGGAAAAGAGTTCAGGCTGGTCCTGAGCCCAAGGGGATGGATTTGCTGTAGTGCCTGTTGCTGTGTAGCCATAAGAAGGGATTTTGCCAGCAATGGAGTAGGGACATGCTCAGCCCTTGGCAATGAGTGTGTTGTTCCTAATGCAAATGTTTTTGGATAATGCCAAACCTCACACAGTGGAACAAATCCTAACAGCAAGCCCTTAACTGGCACCATAGATTTAACACATGTCACGCTGAAGATTTGGGAATGCAAAATAATGTCTCTTCTGTCAAAATTAGCCATGAAGGAGTATTGTAGGTTAAAAAACACCACAAATCTCAGCTTTCTCCTGGCAGACTAAAAGGCATTATTTAATCACATTTCTTTCATCACACTGTGTTATGGCTCCACCTATCAGGAAACACAGGGATTGCTTAGTTAAAAATAGTATTGAGAAAGAAGCAAGCAACAGTTTATATGTAAAAGGATATGGCCAACTGGACTAATGTTTCCAGTTCGTCCTAATATTATCCAGGCCTTGTAATGCCCCATTAACACATCTAAATGTCTTCCAGATTAAGAAGATACACTTTCTCAGACTCAGATTAGCGACTAAGTGTAAAGCAAGGGATGGAAAAGAGTTAGAAATAGCTATTGCAAGGAAAGCAGAGATAGGTGAGCATAAGAGATGATGGGTCAGCCACATGACATCCTGAAAAGCACAGAAGGGAAAAATTTGAAGGAGTTTGAGCAGGTAGGTTTTTGGGTGGTTGTCAAACAAGATGTGTGAGAATCAACATACTTTGTGTAAACCAAAGAAACAACTGGATTGATTAGCTTGTCAGGATGGGTCTAACTGAGGTGGAAGCAAACCTCATCAATAACACTGCGGAAGTATCTGAAGGAGTGATTGCTGTAGCAGTTGTCTGGACCAGAAGAGGATGAAACCGTTCCATTCAAAGCCAGAGAAAAGGATGCTGCAGCAGATGAGCTGTGGGACTAGGCAAGAGTTTCAGCTCTGTGGCTGAATATGTAAAGTCACTTCTGAGAAATAATGAGCTGCAGGGTTCATCTAGCATCTGGAGCATCTGCTTTTTTTAGGAAAAAACAAACAAACAATAAACCCCACAAACCAAACCAAACCCCAGGAGGCACAGAAGGTTCAGTTCAAATTCACTGATAAGTCATGACCTCTGACTGCATGCCATATACAAGGAAAAGGTAGGTGTGGCTGTTTCAGTCTGGAAAAATGAGCATAGTTCAAGCATTTACTAGGGGCTTTTATGCCACAGTAACTCTGAGTCTATCTGTCAAGAGAAATCAAGCCATTAGTCTAAAGGATCTTGCCCAATTCTGTCTCACTACATCGACAGGGAAGAAACTCAGAATCAGTAAGAGGAGCAGAAATACAAAGAGCGGAAAACATCTGTGAGAAGATGCTTCACTTGAAATACTTGACATTACACGATGGTAGCCACCTGAGGGCACTCTAGACTTGCTGATGAAAGTCGACTAGGCTGATACTTTCACTACTTTGCTCAACATGTAGCAAATTTAACTATGTGTTAGTACCTGTGCCATGAAATGAGAGCCAGGCAGCATGTCAGGTCTCCCTTCACTCCAGTCTTGATTTTCTTGTCATTGTAAAATATCCAGTGTGATAAAGCGCCTGTGAGTGCGGCAGAGAATGAGGAGGTGAAATTAATTGCAGATGTACTGAGCCCATCATGAGGATTTCTCCAGTTTTAAAGCTATGCTTAAAAAAAAAAAAAAAGCTAATGGTGACCAAGTGCTGCCTTGTGATGAGAAGATCACTGAGAACTTGATTTCTTACTGGCGTCACAAGTGTTCTCACAGAAAACTTGAGTTATACTTGAATATGGATTGAATTTGTGACTTTTTCATAAGATGAAATTTCCAAAGTGATCCACACTGATCACTGTGGTTTAGAAACTGTAGTTTCTAAACATTTAAAGAAAAAAATAGATCTTTTCCTATATTATTATATTATTTATGGTTAAATTTTGCTGGCTCCAATATATGATTAAAAAAACCCACTTCAAAGTGCATCACAGTACTGAATGCCCTGCTTGAATATTAATAAAAATAATAGTGTGTTCCATTATTGGTGATAATGGTATGAATATTAACATATGTCTCATACTCTTTTCAGGAACACTGCTAGATGAAGAAACACAAAGGGTCTCAATTATGGCCTTAAAAACCATTTGGTGATAAAACTCAAAATCTTTGTGCAACTTTTAGTAGTTTGTGTTTACAGATATGTTAATTGAATAAATATTAATTCACATTTTATCCAACATCAAATAGACAACTTCTCTTTTCTAATACTGTCATCTTCTCCTGAATATCTTAGAGAAGCTAAGGAAGTTTATCTTCCCTCTAAATATTAATTTAATTTAATTTTAGTTTTAATTTAATTTCAAATCAACAATGACCTTTTTCAAGTTACTAGTCACTGGCACATGTGCGTTACAAACCAATATAGCAGATCTGGATGAGGCAGCTTTCCTACTACACAAAGAATCCTGCAGATTACTTCTACTTCTTTCCTAATATTCCTCTCATTTTCTTGTTCTCTGTCTTTCATTCAGTGTCCAAGCAAAACCTACGATCCACTTATAAAGTCTACAAGAGACTTTCCTGATGAAGTCATTAGCTTTATTAAGCGCCATCCACTGATGTACAAATCCGTTTATCCAGTGACGGGAGGACCGGTATTCACTCGAATCAATGTGGACTATCGTCTGACCCAGATTGTGGTGGATCATGTCATGGCAGAGGATGGCCAATATGATGTTATTTTCCTAGGAACAGGTATTATCATTCTGTACAATCTACATCCTTTAAGAGCACTTCTAGTCCAGCAGATCCTGAATAAACCTGTAAAGTAATATCTTTTTCCTATATATGCAGCTTTGGGAAGCTCCTGATTCTATGCCAGGACTTCATGCAAATGCTAAGATTATATTAATTTGTTAGCACAAGAGATTGCTACCATTGTGATTTTAAAGCTTCCTGGACCCTAGCTTAGGGTCAGAGTACCTGGACTTTCTTATTCTCTGAGCATTATTCAGTACTTGCCCCTTTACATTACATAGTAGTCTGTCTCCAATTCCTGCTGGTAGTACATCAATAACCAATTAAAAGAAAAAAAAAACAAAACAACAAACCAAAACAATCAAACAACAAAACCTTATTAACTTCAGGGAGTACTTCCTGTTAACAGTAATAGCATGGTGCTTCAGCATTAAATCCTATGTCACACTGGACAGAAAAGAAAGATTTCAAATTGCGCCAAAGGCAACAATTCCACTGAAATACTTTCAAAGATCTTACTTAGCAACATGAATAGCTCCAAACAAGAGGACCAGGATTGAACAGAGAGTGTAAACTAGTCCGTTAGGGAAGAAACCTGCACTGCAGTTTTTCTATGGATAATTATTTATCTCTTTACCTTTTTAGGATAGTTATATGCCTTAAGGAAAAATTCTACTTTTACCACAGTAATTAAATTTAGAATCACTGGATGAATGGCATGGCATGCTAAGAAACGCTAATTTACCTATTCATAATGTTTCTGAAATAATAATCTACAGTTTTACTCCAGAAAAATTTCTTGTTCTTAATCTGCAATTTGAAGTTCTTTTACTAGTAATAGGTCTTAAAAATCACTTCTCACAGCTAGATCTGAACACTTTACTAAAGAGGTCATTGCCATTTTCCCCAGCTCGCAGCAGGTGAAACTAAGGTATATGGAAGTGAAAATGTTTATCCAAGGCCAGAGGATGAGCTACTTCCATGAGCTGAAGGGAAATTTATATTTGTTTGCATATTACCCCAGTGACGTTAGGTTGCACAGCATATTATCTGGCCTATAAGCAAATTTGGTGTTATATGATGTAGTTTGATAGATACGGATATTCCGAAGTGATTTGGAGAAAATCCCAAATTTGGAGAAAGAAGTGTTTCAGCCTTCAAGATCTTCACAGATGGGTTATCACACACATAAGTCCAGAGACAGCCTCTCTCTTGGACCATTTATGTCTTTCAGCTCAATCCCTCTAAAAACTCTTGTTTTCCAAGAAAAGATGGTGTGAAAGTCCCTCTATGATCCCCACAAAGCACGTGCAGTGATGTCAGAGAGAAAAGCACAGTTTCATAAAACAGCACATTTAAGTGCTGTTTGCTCACCTACTGCCTGAGAGTCAAGAGAGAATGAAAGGGAACACATTCCCAATCTTTGAGATGCTTAGGATTTGGGGTACTCACTAAAACTTACTTTTCTTATGATAACAGTGAGAAAAAGTAATTTAAAACTTAGCTGTCTGTAAAGAAGAGTTCACTTGTTAAACTGTACAAAATATTATTTCAGTAGCTATAGAGTTTGCTCTCAGATGTCTGCTAACCTCTACCACAAAATTTGCCATAGGCATAAAATTATATTAAGACACCAGCTACTTGAATACTCCCAGGTTAACTGGTACTACTCAGCAGCAATGCTAATTCTTTCAGAGTAAATCTGGTTGAGAGATGTCGAGGACAGCATATACCATTCAGTCACTAGGTGGCACTCCGTAATATGCAGATATTTATTTATCTGCAGTGCCTTCCTTAGAAGTGAATTCTCTTTTGCATAAGCACATAGTTTTGTTCTATTTTATTTTCTAAACTCATCCTATGCAAAAACAAAACAAAACAAAACTCAAAGATAAAATTTAAATTATTATATAGACAGACTGAATACAGATATACTGATAGACTAAATAACCCAGGATTTTCTGAGCAGAAGCAGATCAAAAACCTATTATATTTTTGAATGTATGCAATCAACCTGTACATGTGTAGGCTTTGGAAATTATATCAAACAAACAAACAAAAAGCTCCAATACATTAGGAAAACTGAAATAATTCTGTCTTTGATTGGTCATATGATCTTTTGTAGTTTAGGAAAACAAGAATTAAAATATCATTATTTCTATTGTAATGTATTATTTTTCATCATTTCAATTCTGCTCATAGTGCTTAGGACTAAGCTGCGCTGTGTCATTGCCATGCTGCACATCCCAGCACCTAGCCCACTTCCCTTGAGTAGATTTTAAGGATTCCTTTTCAGGCCATTCAAGATTCACCAATATGTAATGGTTGGGGATGAAATGAGCAGCTATTTTTCCCACTGAGCAGGACTTTAGGTTAAAATTGATGAACAGATTTAACATATGGAAGTTCTTTAGATAACTCCAAAGAACTAATTTCTGTAATGATTAAATTAAGGTTTTGATGTTGAATGGAGATTTTGTTCAAACATTTCCCTAAAATTAAAACATAAATTAAAAAAAGTGCATTACTTATCTCCCCATATTAAAATGTAACCTCCTTCTGATTAAGGTGCTATATTGGATGAAGTTTAATACTATAAAAAAGAGGAAATAAATTTCTGTCAATTTAGTCCTCTAACCTGTATCTCTTTGAGGTCAGATGGACTCAAATTCTCACTCAAGGAAATATGCAGAAACTTCTAGCTGGCAGCGTGGATGTGCTTGTCTGTCTGTCTGTCTATCTGTGTTTTTCTGAATCAGGAGAGTTATGCCATCCCTGCCAGGAACAGCCTACAATTGTGTTGGCTCAGCCATACAGTAAAACCATAAATGTATCATATAGAGCTATGTAGAGAGCAGTAGATGCAGTTAGGGATAGATGTTGTTTGAAGGCTACGTCCTTGATGCATTAATTTTGTCTTCAGGGCATGAAATGGAGTGTCATATATGTACTGAAATATAATGGTGGGTTTTGCATGATGAATATTTGTTTCAGACATAGGCACAGTCCTGAAAGTTGTGAGTATCACAAAGGAGAAGTGGACTAAGGAGGAGGTGGTCCTGGAAGAGCTGCAGATATTTAAGGTAAGCATTAACAGCCACAACATTAATGAAATATTATTTAGGGGACTTTAATACCCAGACTGGCTTTGTCTGGCTGTTTGTTTACTGGAACTAGTTCAAGTTTCCAGAGGGATACTGTAATTTCTTAGATGCCTTGGTATTCTTTGAGTAAGTCAATTGAAAAAAGTCCAGAACTAAACAGACTGCGATTTTTCAAACTCAAGAGAAAGTCTCATTTATCCTGCCTAGTTGTAGTTGGAAATCTTATTATGAACACATTTTTTTTTAATAGTATTTTATTTTTAATTATTTTTTTTTCCATTGTGTCTGCTTTGGGACTGTTCCTAGTACAATTATAATGTTTTTAAAATAAACAAACAAAACGCCACAGATTCAGAGAAATTCTTTAAAATAACAACTTTAGTTAGTTTTTTTACTATTAATTTACTGTTGAAGGCTGACTCAACCATTTTGACCATTTTGATTTGGTTATTCTGGCTGAATGATAAAGAAGTGAAGTAACCAAAGCCCTGCTAATGCCAGTGACTTCTTCATAAAGAGATCCTATAAAAAGCTCAAACTTGCCTTCTGTTGCACGGGAATAAAATCTAGTGAACTTCATTGCTGGTGAGGAAATTGATGTTTACGTACTATTACAGTAGGAAAATGGAGACCTGTGTCTTCCCTACTGATTTTCTTTTCCATTTAGTAATTCCTTCATTCTTTTCATTCTCATAGTTCTTTTTTTCCTCACTTGGTATAATTCTTTTCTTCAATTTTCACCTTGCTTTTCCATCAAATTTTATCTACATCTGTGGCAATTTGATTACTTTCTCACACATCCTCCCTCTTATGTGCTGTACAAGGTCTTAACCAGAACTTCTGCCCATACTAAATAAATTACTTTGGGACTTAGAAACAGTGTTTTCCAAGTGAAAGAACAACGTCTTTAATAATGATTTCAAAGAGTATATTTCTTTATATGCCTTTTGATATGTCACACATATGATGAAATTTTGATTTAAAGGATCTCTATATCTTCTTCCCATTATCTTGGACACAAATTATAAATATCACTTTGAAAATTTCAAGATCATTTAGTGGCCTGCCAAGTAATCAGCAGTTTCAGTACATACACCAATTTTCTTAATTCTTATAACATCAAGGGCAAATGTACCATATCATATCTAAAACAAACAAACAAAAGGTTATTTTTTTTCTTGCTTAGCAGACATTCCTTCATGTGTTTATTGGTAGAATTTATAACTGTTACCTCTATGATTTTGAATCCAGAAAATTGAAAAGGGTGGAGGACTGAAAAAACATCCCTTATTTCCTCAAGCAGCATTAACGTTAAACAATAGGCTTAGACTAATCATCTTCTGTTACATGGTAGATAATACTCTGAGCTTTGTCCTGTTCTTCCATCGGTCATCAGGCAAAAATGTCCACTGTCTCTCATAGAAATTAAATACATTCTAGTGCCGAATAGCTGACTATGTATCCCTTAAATGCCATCTCAGCCTTTCAAGTTGTGCTTTATCAGAACTTAAGCTGATGTGAAGGCTCATTGTCAGTCTCCAGAATGGGATAGATTGCAAACTCCTAAGAATTAAAGTAATTTTCCTCATAAGCAGTAGGAAAACTTTATGAGAGGTATTTTTGGGGGCATGAATTTAGTGATTTCTGTATTTTTTTTAATTATTATTATTTGTTTAAACAAAGAGAATGGATCTGTATTTTGTTTGCTTTTTGTTCGTTAAACTAATGCACCTTACTAATTTTTTTTTTTAGCACCCTTCATTTATATCGACCATTGAGATTTCTCAGAAGCAGGTAATCACAAACTCATTTAATTACTGCAGGATATATGGTACACTTAGATTCTTAGTTACAGGTGACACCTGTGGCATACTGGCCAAACTTTCAACAGGTTACTCTTAAATGTATTGGAGAAAAAAGGAGATATGAACTTGTATGCCTGCCTAAGTCACGTTTATTTTCAAAGAGTACTTTGTGTACCTGAAGTGGTAATTATTCATGGAAACAAATCTTTAGTCGTATAGTAGTGGGATTTGTGAATGAAGTCAGTGCATATTCATTTACTGGACACTAGAGATACTGGCTCTTTACAAACTAGTAATAAATTATTATTTCTATTATTGTTGTTATTTTTATTAGTAGTAAAGAGAGATCAGGGCCTCATTGTGCACACAGACTGAAAAACAGTCCCCCTCCTCTAAAATAGCTGTCTAAATCTGGGTGGTCCAATCCTGGCAGTCACAGAGGCCAGTCCCAGTTGGGAATTTCCCAATGGGAAACAGTTTTATGGTAGCTCCAAGCTGTATGATGGCTATGTACATACATATTCGGTACGCTGTGTGACACCAAAGACATCCCTCCCTACCCCACAGAAGTGGCCACAGCATCTCCAGCACAATATGCCTCCCTCATGCAAGACGAGGTATTTTGCTGTTCAGGCACGCACAGCACAGCTGCGTCCCGTCTCCCCTGAAAAGGTGGCAGGCCAGCTGGAAGTATTTCATGAGCCAGCTCTGGCTCAACAGCAAGCACTTGGACCACCCTTATCTCAACAGGCAGGCTACTCACATGCTGGGAAGAGGGCTGTAATATTATCCCCACTCTACCTAAGTATCAGACGCAGAAGATGAAGTTTTATTCACACAAGGTCATCTGTAGTTCTCAGATTTGTACCATCATGGCTATCCATCCACTTATTTTTAAACGTGTTATTAAACACTTTTTTCCATGGTTTGCCTCTGATTTTTATTACAGCACAAAGGTAGAGGTGTAAGGGTGTTGAGTGCTTGTGTCTTTCCAGGACTGAAGTCCTCTTTCCTTTCTGCCATATTTTCAGGGATGGATGGGGACTGCCCAGTTCACATCGAGCCCTGAGAAAGGTTTTATGTTTAAGGAGGAATTCTCCCTTGTTTTGTAAAATCTGGGACCAGGTTGAATGTCTGCAAGTGTGGTACTGAGGAAGGGAACTTTTTAAACACGCTACTTGGAGAACACTCCTAATTCATTCGCTTTGCCTGATTTGCAGCAACAATTGTACATTGGTTCCAGGGATGGATTGGTTCAGCTCTCTCTGCACAGATGTCACACGTATGGGAAGGCTTGTGCAGACTGCTGCCTTGCCAGAGACCCGTACTGTGCTTGGGATGGAAACTCATGTTCCAGATATGCCCCCACTTCTAAAAGGTAAGAAAAAAAAATACAATGTGCTGTAAAAATTCTTGCTGCTTGCAAGAATCTTAGAGGTTCACAATGAGAATGTGTTGCCTTTTTACTTAGCATGTCGTTTGCCTTAGAATTTGATCATGTTTTGGCCATGTTTCACATTTCTGCTCAAAGAATGGTGAAGACTACATAGCTTTGTTTAAGTGTGTATGACAATAACTCAGCTACTGCAGCTAACATCATAAATCTATCACTCTCCTTTTTTTATACTGAATGTTTTAAGGTGCAACATGCTCAGATGGAGGTCCAGGTTTTGGCTGACTGCCCAAGATGCAAGAACCTCCCTTAAGCTTCTGGTTTTTTGTATAGTGCACCACCACAGTTACAAAGCAGAGTTGAACATAGTATCCCAGAGTAGTCACTAATAAAATGCATCTAATTCTCTGAAATAAACAAATAAGCTTCTCCTGTCTGTTTTAACTAACCCAGATAATTTGATTCAAAGTGCATCACTCATCAATTGAATTTGTGGTCTAGCCATGAGAGGGAGACAGAGATTTAACTACTGTGATTCGACTGCATCAGGAACAGTTTTTCCACAGTGAAGGAAGCTTCATCTGAACTTTGTGTGCTTGCCAGCTAGGACAGCAGCACAAACCTACATGGAGGAAGAGCTCACTGCAGGCTCTTGCAGTGCACTACCTAAGTTTCTGGATGTGTCTCTTGGAGTTTTTGGCTGGTTTAGCCAGAACTCTGAGCTCACTTTTTGATCCAGAGTCCCTCACAACCTCTAAATTCCCCTTTCCATGAAGTCTTCCTGGCAGCAATTCTTGCAGTGAGGGTTGGAGGTTGCAATCTGAATTCAGGTTCTGGAATGAGACTTTTTGCCTTAGGGGTTACAGGACTGGGACCTGAACAATTAGACAAACCATTGAAGTTAATGACTCATAAGTTATTGTGTCAGTGTCAAGGAACTTCACGTGTTTACCATCAAAGCCAAAGCAAACTAAATTCAGAGATGCATAAATGAAAGGAGAAAAGCAAGTGTTAAGGCTCACTGCAAAGTTAGTGACACATGAGGCTTGCTGAAGCCTAAGGTGAGCAGGGACATGGAGGTTGGTGGTCCACATTTTCTAACAGATGTGCAGTTTGGTTGGAAGGCCAGAAGTCTGTTGTTCCACAAAAAGGATGTCACTGGTCTTGGGAATCCTTCAGTAGATCAGTTACCTAAATATTTTTCTTCTGTATAGTAGCCTATGCTTCCAGCATGTCTACAGCTTATACCACAGTGGACAGCTCAGCCTCAGAAACCTCCTCTCTTGTTGACACTTTGCACTGTACATAAGAGATCCCACTTCTGTTATTTTCAGTGTGGCTGTGAGAAAGGAACTAGTTCCTCTCCCTGGTCTCCAATTCTTCTACTAAAAAATTTAAATCCAAACTTTCTTTTCAGGTCTTGGGAAATAAATGTAATCATCCACAGGGAAGAGTTTCCTTTTTTTTTTTTTTTTTTTTTTTAATATTATGACATTGAAATTAGATTAAATCACAGTGAGTTTAAGTAACATACCCAGAAAGCACACAAATTAGTTGTGGAAGACTGCAGACCACCTCAGACCATTGTCTCAAGCACTTCTTCTATCCATAAAGATGAAAGATCATAACATATGCCAATTGTTTTTTACTAAACTAAACCATATGCCCTTCTGTCTTCATTTTAATGATTGGTTTACTAGTCTATATTACCTTGGGCTGATCCTGAGCTCAATTTTGAGTATCATCTGTGGAAACTCAGATGGTTTTCATGACCTACAACATTAAGGATGTTTTTAGGTACTTCCAAGACAGTTCACCCTACCAGCAGACCTATGCCCTGTGCTCCTAAAGCAGGTTTAGACTCTCTATCTGTCACTATATTGCCCACTTTTTATTCCAGGCAGATTTTTTTCTTTTACTGTTTTCTTTCCCCTCCCAGTGGTTTTCCCAAATCACAGTCCTTTCTCTTGATGTCAATTTTACAAATCTCTCTAGGCCATATGCTGCTTTGAGGGTGAAGCTGGTTTTAGTTAAGACCGTAATTGTCAGTAGTAGGGTGGGAGCAATGCGAGTCCACATCTGCTGAGCTTCTCTGTATTTTGTTCTTGAATTCCAGCAATTATGCCTGAAGTGTTACAAGTTTGCTTGTTCTTCCCATAGGCGAGCCAGAAGGCAAGATGTCAAATATGGAGATCCTGTTGCACAATGCTGGGATGTGGAAGACAGTGAGTGTTTTATACCTTTCTTGCTCTTTTGTCACTTTGACAACACAGTTTGCTGTAAAGGTCTCTGTCTATCTGACAAAACTTGCTGAGCTCGACAGAATAACACCATTAAAGCAGTTGCCTCTCCCACACTTCATATGCATTACCTATCCTGCAGTTAGATTTGCAGATCTGGCACTGATAAGGGACAGTCAGCATGGGACAGCAGGCTTGCATCCCTCAAGGGCAACCCTCCCTGGCACTCACCCAGGGAAGGGAGATGTGCCCCTGACACAAAAACTTCACACCTGTTCCTACAAGTAACTAATGGGTCATGTGTGATGTTTTGTCTAGAAACAGGTGAGATAATCCTGTGAGGAAACCCATGGGGATCAGCAAGGAATACACCTCTCCCCTTCTGCCTCATATACTTGACACAAGTCCCAAGGCTCAGCTCGAGATGCCAAACCAGACCCTTCCCCTCCCCACAGCTACTTAAATAGTCCTGTTATTAACAAGAGTCTACCCCTTCCAACTCCCTGTCGGCTCCCCACTCCCTTTCCCACACCCTCTTTTCAGATGCCAAAGGGTCTGGCTGGCTCCTTTGGCAGCTGCAGCACTTCTCTTACAGTGAGCACTGACAGTATGCAATCCTGTGGTTATGCAGCAATCTCTGTGGCAGCATAAAATAAATGAAAAGCATTCAAAACCAAGTTTGGGTTTATCTGGGACTCTTTTAGCTGCTCATTAAAGTGAACAACCCAGTCAAAACAGTATTGATTATATTGCTGTGCTGAACATTTGATTCAGGACGAGCCACCACTTTCCATTGATCTCTGGTTATTTTTGTGCTGCTGCAGCGCTGGGTGCCTGCTGCAGATCTCAGCATGAGTCAGTGCAGAAATCAGAGCTGCTTGCCACAGGATCAAAGCCTTAAGTCTGTTGCACAGTATAGAGGTCTCTGACGGTACATGTGTGCTTGCAGACAGTTAAAAAGTCTGGGTAAAATCTCATTTCCATTAAAATTAACAACAAAACTGCTGTTCATTCCCAAGGGCCAGAATTTCCTTGCTTGCTGCTTACCATGGCTCCCCAAATAGTGGTATCTGAGACTGTGCAAAGCTCAAGGTTATAGAAAACCTAGCAGAAAGGCTGACAATGTCACATTTCCTGGAATGATAAAAGAGGTTCTGGAAGAGTTGGCTTTACTAAACAAATGGAAAATGACTTAGCACAGAAATTGGTATTAATACTGTGCCCTGATATAGTGCCAGCAATAGAAAGTTTACGCTACTGAGGATGACTCCTGTGTGCCATAAAACCATGAAGTTGACCTGTGCCACTCCAGACTCTTAGCTTATTTATATAATTTGCAATAATTAATAACATTACAACCTCAAAACCTATTTAAATTCAGTACTCCACTGTGTGAGATTTCCTCCCAGAGACTTCATTGGCTGCATGAAGTATTTTGGCTCTACTGAAATCTCAGTGGCACAGTGAAATAAAAGAAAAATATTTAATGCAGAGTGTTTGAATTTCTATAGATCTCCTATAGGTACATATAATACTGAAAAAAACCCCAATCCAAAGTTGTATTCGTTTTGTTGTTGAGCTAAGTTTTGATTTAGGAGACACCACTGCTTTCACCTTTCTTTCTGTTACTGGCAGTGCATAAGAAACAGCTTTAGGCAGATGATAAGACAGATAAGACACAGATAAGACAGATGGGAAAGGGAAATGGATATGTAGAGATTAGAAATTACTTGCTCAGGTTTATAGAAGGCCAAGAAGAGAGCCCAGATCTACTTATGGCTCCTTCAGTGTTTGTCTGAAATATACTAGAGAGCATTTCAAAGTATACTGAAGGAAGATAAACTTCAGTTTACTTTATCCCTGTGACTCCTTTAAAGTGTTTGGGATGAACAAGTCAGACTATACATTCTACCCTTAGCATCTTTAGCTTAGGTTTAGTAGTTGAGTTACTTAAAGGAAAAATACAGATCAGATTTTAAATTCCTCAAAGGTGAAAGCCTCAACTTTAAAATGGAGCAAGCTCATGATACAGATTTTATTGACCTCCTTAAAAAACAGTTGCATTGAGGGAAGGTTGGCAGCTGCCTCTAAATCCTCATAGTTATAGTTTAAGCTAAAAGTTAAGTTTCCTTTTGCTTTTTTATAATTCACTCACTCTTATAGCATCTGTTCTGAATCAGGCTATTTTCCCATTGCTTTAAAAACCAGGTCAAGGTTAATCTCCTGTACCATGTTTGCTTTCCAGGCATTAGTCATGAAACTGCTGATGAAAAGGTGATTTTTGGGATTGAATTTAATTCAACTTTTCTGGAATGTATTCCTAAGTCCCAGCAAGCCTCTGTTAGGTGGTATATTCAGCGCTCTGGAGAAGAACATCGAGAAGAGGTAAGTTATAGTCATCAAGGCAAGTTTCCTCTATAGAGAATTTAACAGAGCATTGCAAGGCAGGAGTTACTGGGATCAGTCAATGTTTTACTTTTCCTTGCCTCACATTAGGTATCGCATAGCATTCTGGTATCACCATTTGGGGCATGCAGTGGAGAAGAAAGAAGCCATTTGCTCTGTGTCATAAACAGATTTAGATATTTATTTTGACTTACATGCACGTTATACTAAAAAAATAAAAAAATAGGAGAAGAAAAGATAAATGTTAAGATGTGTAGCTGTTGTGGTTTAGGGTCAGGGTAGCCCCTAAGACCCAACAGACGCTCTCTGTTAACCCCCCTCCCTCCCCAAAGGGAAGAGAAAAGGAATAAGGGAGAG
>JANHFX010011487.1:129916-148096 GCA_027560015.1 Chloroceryle amazona
GTTAATTAGAAGTACTGAACTGAAAAGTAAAATCACTGAACAGAATTAGTCCTGTTTTCACCCAAACCAGGACAGTAGCTAACAATTGTTTGCTACTTCTCTTCATTTCTCCCCAGAGAAGGAATGATCTGTGCAGGAAAAAATGGTTTATTTGTTGTTTTGGGTTTTTTTCTTGTTAGTGGAGTCTGAGAATTTTTCTGAAATGCCACTCTATGCTGATGCAGAGATAGGAAGTTACAAGAATTGCACCTTGAATCTGGAGTGGAAAGCGATGAGAATTGTGATGGTCCTTAATTCCTTCAGAAGGCAGGTTTGGGGTCCTCACTAGTGGAGAAACCCTGGAGAAGCCTTCAGGTCCCCACATACCCCCTGCACAATTTCCTGATGATTCCTCTCTGAGATAGTGACAAAGGGGCCCCGTGATGTCCCCAAAAGATCAAGGTATTCAGATTGTTTTGGACTGGGTTTGAGTAAACCCAGTTTGAGTAAACCCAGTTTGGGTTTCAAACCTCAGGAGTTTTCATAGCCTTTCACTTACGTGAATGATTTTGTGTCTCAGGCCAATTCCTGCTGTGGTGGCAACCATGGCAACAGGGAAGGAGAAGGAAAAGCACCACCCTTTCAAATAAGCTGGTCCCAGGTGTTAAATACACTTTTTTGTTAAATGCTCAACTGAGACAAAAATTAGTTTAAATGACAGGAACAATCAAACACCCAACTGATCTTCCACTCTCAATGATAATTCATCCTGTGAGACTTTCTGAGTACAGAAAATGTTCTGGTTCTTTCTAAAGGCTGGAGACATTCAGGCCAGGGCAGGTGCCCCTGAAATCATCACCTCTGGGTGAGATGTGTAGTCCCAAAGTTGCAACCCCAGTTGTGCCTTGGCACGAAAAGTCAAGAGTAAGGGGATACAAAGCACTTCTGATTTTCAACCAGCTAAGACAAAAAAATCCGCAAGGCTGTATATTGACTATAACACTGCAGCACTTTTAATTTACTCCCCTTCTCTTACTCATGCTTTGGATTGGCAAAAATTCTTTCCTCTGCTGAGAATAAAAGCTTCATTAATTTATAGACACAGTGCTTCCCACAACACGCACTAAACACAGAAACAAAGAGATTACTGGTTTGAAATGCCACCTCTATTCTCCATTACAGTCTGTACTTGGAAATAAAATGTGATCTTCTGATCAGCTGGCCAAGCATGCTCTCAGCCGTAAGTGGCTAAAGTGAAAACTGAGCTAGAAGTGTATCAGCGTTTAAAGACCTATGGGCATTCATTGTTTGTGCCTTAACTGATTTACCTCTAACTGTCCTGTACAGAAGGCTCTGTGCTCTACTTCCCTAAGGCAGCAGATTGTAAATGCACTTAAATATTTGATCAGGGAAACGACTAACATACTTGCTTAATTCTAACCATGTGTTACTCATTCTAACTCATTTTTGAGTAAATTTAAGCAGATAGTTAACAGGTTTATGTTTTGTTTATAGTTGTGTTTTTGTGTGTGTGTGTGGTTTAGTGTTGTTTGTTTGTTTTGTTTTGTTTTTTTAATTTTATTTTGTTTGGTTTTCATTTGGTTTGGTTTGGCTTTTTTTCATTTATATTTTCTTTCTGAACAGGAAGTTATGTCAAGTTTTGAGGAGACAATTTTAAAAAATAATATATTGTAACTATAGCAAGTGTCTGAGCTTTTCAAAAAGAGCTTCAAACTTTGCATAAAGCATCCAGTTCTCTGTGGAGAATGTAATGTTTCTATATCACACTTGAAAGTCACACTTTCAAGTTTTTTAAAGCTTCTTTTGAAGGACTGTGTTTGAGTTTTAGCTGTGTCAATTTAGGGGAAAAAATATCAGTTGATTCTCTCATAGATCCCAGGTTCAGATAGGCCTCTGAAGGTCAGGAAGCCCAGCTAAAGCTATCTTTCTTATATGATTATAGAACAAGCTGCAGGTCAAACCACCTTTTGAACAAAGTTAGGGAAGGCTAACCTTTATCATATAGCCCAAGTTAATGCTATATTATTTTTTGCCACATTTTGTATTTTCAAAAGGTTCATTGTGGCAATGACCTGGCCCCTCCTACTTGTTTTGAGCCAAATGTCATTTTCCCAGGCACAATGATGCCCTTACTGCAGAACTGCCCAATGTGCCAGGGATGTGCACGTTGAGAAAGAGTAAGGGAATGTGTGCATATGTGTGATGGCATTTAAGGCTCCAGCAAGCACACAGCATACATCTTTGCATGTTAGCAGCCTTCCACAGCAATGTTTACTGGGCTTGCTCTGTATAAACTGTCTGACATCTGTTTGTATGAGAAATGTAAAGCTTTGCTAAAAGGCTATGTTAACATTTGAGAAAAATTTAGAAGAAAATTTGAAGGAGAACTCTGCAGACAGATTTTCTACATTATGAATGCCAACAGTAGGCAAACAGCTTTTTATCACATATTGTCCCTAAAGCCATAGCAGTGTCTCTGTGATGTAGCTTTGATAAAATAGAAGTTGGAACACGTGTTCCACAACTCCTTGGGGTCGTTTTGTTAGTTTATTTTTATATATTTTTGAAGACCTTGAAGATAAAGGCCTATATAAATGCATATGTGCACATTGGTGATTACAGGATCAGATCACTTAAAGACAGTGTATACCTATTAGCTTTGTTTAAGTCCTGCCAGAAAATTCTTATAGTAACAGAATTTGTAGTCTTTTGACCCAGGTTGGTTCTAGGGCCTTAAGAACTTGAACTCCTGAGGAAACTCAGCTTGCATATTTTGAATCATAATATTGGGAGATACCATTTTTAGGAGAAAAAAAAAAAGTTTTTTGGTTAAGATACATTTCTTAATATGGAAATGGCACAATTTCAAATGTATGTACTTAAAATTAAATATCTAATTTCATGTCTGACTGCCTAAATAAGTGACTGTGTCTGTAGGGATGATGAAACTCACTCCTGTTAGATCAAATAAGGGTATTTGCAGGTTAAAATATTAAATTCAGGTTAATTTGGACATCCAGAAATTGGGATTTTCAGGTTTTCTAATTTGATTTATCAGTGAAAATGAATAATGAGCATTAGAGCCTAATTGGAGGCCTTCTTAGAAAACCCAAAGATCAGCAGAGTAATTGACTTTCCTCTCAAAATACTTCAATTTGACAAAAATACCACATGTGACAGAAAGAGCATGGTCAGACTTAATGTGCAGCTTGATCTTCGCTCAGACAGTATCTTACCATAACAATTCCCATTACAATTATATTTTTTTTCTCTCTCCCTTCCTGCAGCAGATTTCTCAAGTAACACTGTACATTATTTTAGTGCATGTCTTAGTGATGTGACTTATTGTGATGACGATAACATGCTTCACAAATGACTCCATGCACCTGGAACTTAGTTTACAGACTTTTAGTTCCAGGGCTGGAACTCTAATGTCTCAGCAAGTTTTTAAACCTGGCTTTACAAATAGTTAGCTTTGCAGTGTCCAGGACATTCACTACAGCTTCCTGAGGGAAGGAAAAGGGCAGAATCCAGACTAGATGGGAAGCATTTGGCCCAGCAGGATGTCCCCGACATTTCACCCTCGGGGTCATGGTTCAGAATGTGACTTCCAGACACAGCAACCTGTGGGGAGGGACAGGATCTCCTGTGGTACAGAAGCTGTCACCAGGTCATTTTGCTGCCAGTGGGAGTACATTTCCCTGTAGTTTGGGGCTGTTTTAAGGTCAGGAGTCAAATATCTTGTGCTTTTGTGTTTAGTGTTGCTCACGCAATTGATCATGTTTGTTCCTGTGCGTGCAGAGGTAGTCACTGAGATGAGGGAGGGTGGTTTGGTGACTGGAGTTTATAAAACAAGTGGACATCATCTGTTCATAATGTCTATAACTGCTGAATTTTCCTGAAGCTTAAACCAGATATTTATTGCTCAAAAAAAAAAATCATATGTGTTATGTATATAATAACTGTCAGGACTGAAAAAAAGCAAACACATGGCCTCCTACAAAGCCATTACTTTAGCTGCCCCATGGCTCTGAAAAGTAATAGCCCCCCTGCTTTAGGCTGCAGTTCACCCCAAGTATCCTGCAGGGCCTGGTCTACCAAGCTGCCATTTCCCCTTGCAGGGGGCAGAACAAATAATATGATCTTTACTGACAGAATAGGTGCAGATCACTTTTAACCATGCCTGGCAAGACCTTCCTGCTCTAGTCATAACTGGGGATGAAAGTAAATCCACTGAAAGATGGAGGACATTCCAGTTTCTTCTTCAGCAGTTCTCACCTTTTCCGTGTTCCTGCCCTGCAGCCCTGGGCTGTGTTTCCCTGAAAGAAAGAACAGCCATCTGATGGTTTGGTAGATACAAGAATTTGACCCATTTCTGGACGGGACATCTCGCCAGGAACAAGATTGTGACCTAGCTCCCTCATCGGAGCAAAGAGATATTTCCATTCCACATTTTAGTCAGATTGAGAAGATAATTTTCAATTTACCCAAGACATAAGTTTCCATATCTTTTTACACCTGGAGATTTTTGCATCATAATAGCAAGGGGTTTTGGCTACAAACATCTGTTCAGCAGCATCTTGTGAAAAAAATGTCCCAGCTTCACTGCCAGCCCTGAAATCCAAGACTTGGATAAGAGCTGAATAGGGAAGAAAACACACACCAAGGACTGATTTCTAGTAGTACCTTCTGTTAGGTGAGTATAGTTCAGTTGTTGAGTCTTTAAGTCAATGAGAAAGAGATCAAAAGAGTGGGAAAAATAAGAGGAGATTCATTCTGAAGCCTATTTATATCTCCCATGCTTTCACTGTTTTATTTTATTATACAACCAATTGGCTTTTTTTTTCCTTTCTCTAATACTCTGTGATTCTGAAGTAAGATTAATATTTTTGACAGTTTCCTGGGGAAAATAAAGAAGCAACTCTTAACTGAAATATCGTACATGACATTTCTGCTTTAATTTGGATATACTAGGGGCGTAGGATCTTAAAGTTAGTCTCAGAATAACTAGTTAGTTTAACCTTGAAAATAATAGATATGCATTTCCATAATGATTTTGTACCAGTAACACATTCTTCATTTTTCCTGTGATTTTTTAGTAAATAAAAAAAAAAGTTTTAAAAAAAAAGAAAAAGAAGAAAAGAGAGGGATAGAGAAATTAATCTACAGCTGTGTTGGAATTAAATGATTATTTTCCCAGTAAAAGAGAAACAAATTCATGTGTAAACAAAAAGGCTAAAAAAAATTGAGTGATCTTTATTTCCAGTCAAGTGATGAGGATAAAGAAGAAAATAATAGAAAACCAAATACAAATGTGAATTCATGGCAAATGTTCCTCATTTTCCTTTCTCCCCCTCTCAATTTGTTCAGGGGTTGCAGCTACCCCATGATTAGTCCAGCTTTGCCTCGTAACATTTTTTTCACATGTTGATTAATGAGGGAAGGCAGGCTTTGAAGCCACTTTCTTCTCCCAGACAGGTGCAGTGTTTTAACTGTGAAAGAGTTGACATGTGAATTATTTGTAAAGAGGGAACTATCTAAACACATCATTAGCAAAGGACAAAAGCCATTGACCTAACCTGGTGCCACAGCACTTTCAAATCCTTGGTTGTTTCTCAACTTATTGATTAAAGATTTGCCATCATTATTGACAATGCCTATTTTTCCTCCATTGTTAAATTCAAGTTGTGAAAATCAAGTATTTGATTTGTGTGAAGATTATTTAGATTGTTTCCCTTTGTCAGTTATTGCCAGTACCCATGGTATGTGCTATAATTCAGGTAATGTAACTTCAGGTAAACTTATGTCCTTATCATGAAGGATGAAAAGTATAAATTGTTGATAAAATATTGTCAAAAATCTGCCCTCACTCTACTAAGAAAAGAAAGTTAATGATCATGAATTGTTTCATTTTTGTCATTTATAATTTGTTCCCTATTGAATAAAACTGTGTCTCTCATGTTTAAGTTTTATGGTGTGCTCAGATTGAAGCACATGTCAGCAATCTTTTATGAATTAAAGCCTTTGTGCTTCTGAATTGTTAAATCCTATTTACAAATATTTTAGGAGAGTTATTGATTATGATATGGTAGGGGGCAAAGCAATAAATCCACAGTTGACCAAACCAAAATGATGTCTTTTATCTAACTAGTCTTTTCACTCTTCTCAAAATTTAATAAAATATGTTTTACATCTATAGGTCAGGAACCAAAGAGCACATTAAGCATTCAAGTGAAAGGTTAAAGATCTACTACCAAGTAATGAAATGCCAGGTGTTTATGAAATTTCAGAGCCCTGTGGGGGGAAAAGTAGAGAGGAAAGACAGGAAGAGTTCTGAACCTATGGGTAAAAAAACATAAACAGGATACCAAGAAGAGAAGTGAGGGGGGGGGGGAAACAGTAATGAAGTGTTGCTCAATACGTGTGAAATCGGAGCCATAATTTCATCCTACCAGAGGATACATAGGGAATGAACAATGAAGGCACAGACAAGAAGGACACCATAAATCAATATCCAAGGTTAAATCAGGACATTCTGTAAGAATGCTGCTTCATTAAAAATAGGAGTCATGATGGGCTGGGATTAAGGGACACAACCAATTTAGACTGCAGTATCCCAAGGCAGATGAGAGGGCAACTCCATCAGTTAACATTTGCAACTAGAAAATGGTGGCTGTCACACAAAGGTAAATAGTTATCAGTAGCACAGTGCTGGACTTGGGGGTCCAGTGATCTTTTCAAGTCTAGATCTGCCATTATCCTGCCTTCCTTTCACTGAAACCAGGCAAAACACTAGTGGCACTCAGCCAGCCAAAACAGCCAGCTGGAGATCTTCCAAGTGTGGGAGGTACACAGCTGTCAAGACGCTCTAGACTACAATACTGGCAGAGCCATTGATAGGCAGATGCTACTGCTGCAATTGCATCAAGCCCTAAGCTCAAAGAGATGAGTCCTGGTTTCACTCAGACAATGTGGGAACTGGGTCTTTGAATAGTACCTTATGAAACCCACATGTCTGGAAATCATCTGCTTCTTCCCATTTTTTTCTCTAAATTTCTCAAACTTAGCTCTTCATGTTGACATGAAGCCTGGGCAGAAGATAGAGTGACTCCCTTGTCATATTGCGACATATGCCTCCAAGCACTTCCACCAGGTTCCTGCTCCTGCTTCTTTCTGTAGAGTACAGCACCACAAGGAAACACCTGTCCTAGACATATTTCTGCTTACAGCTACTTATTTGTGGCTTCATCTATACATTTTATGCTTCTGTTTATGCTGTAAGAAAGGTAAATTCACTTTGAATGAAGTGTTACTAGCTGATAAAGTTGAGGCCTACTGCCCTATGTTCTGGAAGTGGAAAAGTGGTCTGTTCTAGCTTGTCTCACTGCTATCTTCTGTTTCTGTGCTTGTGGCTTGATGTTTTTGGTTTAAACTCAGTATAGTAAATGAAAAGTAGCCTGTGCTCACGTAACACCTGTTGTCAGGACAGTTGATTTTCCAGGAATTTCCTGAAATTAGTATGATTTCACCCTGCTTGTGCCAAGTAGACATGCCTACATACAGTCTACAAACAAGGAAACTGAAGCTCAGGGTTGCCTCAAGACTGTCAGTTGGTGGCAGGAGCCAAAAAAATGCTTGGCTACAGAACCAGACAGCCAGAGCCACCATCTGACCAGGCTTTTGTAGTTGTGAATTTCTTCTATCTGCTGCAGTCAGATCAATGGTAGTACACAGGCCTATATCTATCTATCTATCTATCTATCTACTTATTCACCCACCCTGTATGTTACTGAAGACTGTTATAGCTGATATAGTAGCAAGCCAAAGTTCCTTTCTCTCTCATATTATATATATGTATATTATTACTATTTCTGAAAAGGATTTCTCAAATCATTTAAGACTTCCTAAGTCATTATCATAGAAACCTAGAAAAGGGTAAAGTTAAAAGCCCTGGGAGGTCATCTCACCCATTTCTTTGCTCCAAGAGACTCTATTGTGATAAAGTACTACTGAGTTAGAATGATAACAGATGGAGAATCATATGTATGGATGTACTCTTTTCCCATGGAGTAGAAGAGAGAATCATGTGCAGACTTTTTACATAAAGAAACAGTGTGTAGCTTACCCACTGTGAATCAATCTAATTTAGTCATCTTTATGCCTCCCTGATCTTCATCCTCTGAAGTTTGCTGTAGGGTCAGATGTGCACTGTGGGAAATTTTCCAGATTCTGTGCTGGTTCTCTCTGTCCCCATTCCCCACTTCTTAATCCCAAACCTCAGTCTTGTGCTGAAGTTTGTCTACATTGTAACAATGCCACCAGCAGTGCTAAGGCTGTGTTTAAGGCTCTGGCTTTGCTGCTGGCTGAGCAAGCAGCACTCCAGGTCCTTCAGTGCCGTTGTGTGCTGCAGCCTCTGTGTGGCAGCAGAACATAGCACTCCTTGGGAGGTGACAGCTCTGAACTAGACCGGGATCATTTTCAAAGGAAGTGCTGGTGTTGGACACTGGGAGTTAGGGCTCTGCTTTCTACTTCCACCTCTGCTACTAATCTTTATATGGTCTTTGGCAAATCACTTACATTCTGTTTCCCAGCTGCAAAAATACTTAGGTGCCCATTTCCCCATAATAACAGGGTTGTTTGGTATTTTTTGAGGGGGGGTGGTGCTTTTTTTTTTTTTTTAGTTTGTTTTGGAAATAATTTTCAGATCATTAGATATGTAACTTAACTGACAGTTATTACTCTAAGGTATTCCTTTTTTTAATATATGAGATCGCCCTGTATTTTTTAAAATATTTCCATTTGTAAATGAAATTACAGTTCCATGCTGACAGACTTCAGCTCTCACTTGTGCTCTCATTCCTCTCTTTGTTTTTTTATTTTTTTTTTCTTCTAACTTCTTCTTTGCATATCTTAACATGAAAATAATTGCACTTGATTATATTCATCTAACCTCACTGAGGTTAGATGAATATAATCAAGTTAGATGTGCTTTTAATCACATCTCAGTAAGTCAAGCCAGGATCAACTTTCTTTGTAAAATCCAGTTGACGAAGATCAGAACCACTTTAAGAATCATCAGTAGTATTTATTTTCAGTGTAATAGGGCCTCAGAACTCTAGATAGATACAAAGTACTGGTATATTGGGTGCATTACAGCTACCTCAAGAAGAGCAGTTAAAAAACAAATGGAATTTCTGGCACTAAATGGCTACCCTACCTTGGAGAATGTAGTCTAGCGTATTGCATTGTGGTGTGATGAGTGTTACTGTCTGTCCTTTCAGCTGCACATATATCTTTTACTACTGCAAGGTAAAATGTCAGCGATGCAGATGCTATACTTAGGAGCAGAACTCAGACACTGAAAGGATCTCATGGTATCTGTCCCAGCTGCACATGCCACACTGTGCACTGGGCCCAAGGGATGGGGCATGCCACGTGACAGCCAAGCATTTTCTCCACCTCAGTATAGCACTGACGCACACATTCTAGCTTCGCCAATGAAACTCACATTTTCTTTATCCAACCCCACAGCTGAAGGCTGACGAAAGGATCATCAAAACAGAGCACGGGCTGCTGATCCGCAGCTTGCAAAAAAGGGATGCAGGAGCCTATTTCTGCAAAGCCCAGGAGCACACCTTTGTCCATACTATTGTGAAGCTGAATTTAAACGTCATTGAGAACGTGCAAATGGAAAGCACTCAGAAAACGGAAGATGAGGAGGGCCGGGTGAGGGATTTGCTGACAGAGTCTCGTCTCAGGTACAAGGACTACATCCAGCTTGTAAGCAGCCCCAGCTTTAGCCTGGATGAGTACTGTGAACAGATGTGGCACCGGGAGAAGCGGCGGCAGCGGAATAAAGGTGGTGCCAAATGGAAGCATGTGCAGGAGATAAAAAAAAAGAGAAACCGAAGACACCATGAGCCAGCCAGGCCACCATCTACATAGTTTGTAAATACTATTTAAAGAAAGGACATTTTCAATGAAAAAAAAAAAACAAAAAACAACCGTGTTCTGGTTTTGTGCATCTTGCCTATGAATTAGTACTGCTTCTTATTGAAATCAGATAACTCACGATCACTATTAATCTGTATGAAACTCTACAGTGAGATTAGATACCAAATGAGATGTTCCTTATTGGAGTACCACACATCAGGCAATAATTTCAGATGCATTCATTAAAAAGACAAGATGTACACTTTTAGCAAGTTTCTGGGTAGCTCTAGGGTATGTGAGCCCTGTTCTGTATTTCCTGCATAATTCTCACATACGATTTAGTGTCTGTGTTCCCATGTCAATATTTGCTGCCACATTCTACCCTAGAAGTGGCTACATTTCAGGGGTGGGCAGATGTATTTCTATTTCTTTGGCATCTTTCTGAATAAGAAGCATGGTAGAAATGTGTGACAGATCTGCAAAAATACCCACTAATTTACCCATTGGGCTTGTATACAGGCACATGGGTGGGGTTTGCTAGCACAGAGAAGCACAGCAAAAAATCAAATTAAGTATTGGCTTAGGGACAACATTCATTTTGCCCATAAAAAAAGGAGAAAGTGTAATCATAGTTTAAGAGAGGGGAATTATCAAGTGCTACTCATTAGAGTTTGTGTAGCCACCAGTTTGCAGTCCATCTGCTGAAATGAAACATTGACTCTAATTGAAACGGCCACTGAGATGCTTGGGAGTAAATTTCCTAAGTGGTCTGTGGGAGCTATGTGCACAAATCCTATTAGCAAATAATGGGATTCCTTTCTGCACCTATCCTGTCTTTCCAAAGGTTTGTCTCTGACTGTGTCTCTGACCCTTTGCTAGCTTTGTTTTATGCAGAGGAAAATAAAATAGAAGACAACAACAAAACGAAAATGAAAGACGATGAGGGAAAATATTTAGTGGCTGAGACCAGTGCTCTTGACACAGAGCTGACATTCCTCAGATGTGTGTATTCTTTGGGATTTTCTCCCGAAGGTCTTATGTATTTTTAAGGTGAAAATTTGCGTTGTTGGAATTAATACTTTTATTATAATTAAATAAAACAAAAGTTGTCCATGTGTAAATAAAACTTGTAAGTTAGAAATTTGCTCTTTACCAGAATTTCATTTGTAAAGTGTTCTTGATCCTTAGTTCATGCTTTGGTTTTAATAGTGTAAATCTTTTGATGTAAGCAAGAAACACTGGCCTCATTCTTGTTTATTTTATATCATTGTGACTTTGTTGAATTTATTCCTGATATGCAGCAGCAAACACAATCTCAAAATCAGACCTACTGTCTCTTCTCATGAGTCACAGCCCCCCTTTCGTCTCTTTCCTCTAACCTCCCTCCGTTTTGCCTTTCACGCCTTTTTGAGTGTGAAATGACAAATTAGCCACTTCCTCACTTGGAAGAGAGCTTTGATGGATACCAAAACGACAGACTGTACTTGTTTCTCATGCATTCTACAGGTCTTGAGAGCAAAGTCTGTGGGAAACCCATGTAATTGGTGTGCACCTCATTAAGGAATCGAAAACGTTGGCTCTGAAAGTTGTAGATTCGCCCTTGCCCATACTACTGTTTGTGTGCACATTCAGTCCTGATCTATAACTGTGTAGATCCAATTTGCATCGTTGTTCATTTCTTCTCCGTTGAAAGTCAGATATGGTGAAGTGTTTGTCAGATTTCAGAAAAGAATCTCAGCTTATCCATGTTTCTTGTAAAACCTGAAAGCTGAGTTTGCATGTGTTGTATAAAAGCCAGCGATACCATATGTCATTAATTTTAGATGCTTTTTTAATAGATCTATGAGTTAATTAGGAGATATTAGATAGCATGCGTACAATGCTTTGATAGTGTAAAGCACTGAGTGCTAAATAGTATAAAATACATCTGTCGGGAGGAGGGAATTTATCAGCACAGGACTGTTAATCATCAGAGAGACTGATGCTGAAGATACTAACAAGTCGTACAGTACTTCGAGAACACACAGAGAACTTTTTGGCATTTTCACTGCAAAATAATGTAGGCCAGGAATTTCACAAGAGGCTCGTCATTTTGGGTACCTTGATTTTAAGGCCAATTAAGACTACTTAAAGGAGGTATGGAAGGATATTAAACTACTACATATAAAGCACCCTAGGACAGGGATACTCAATTATCTTGGCTGGAAGATTGTGATGTCACCATACAGAACCTTCACAAATATTCCTTATAAGATTTTTATCAGTCCACAAAGCCCCATATATCTGAGTTGGATATAAAGTAAATGGGTGGAACCACACTAAGGCTATGGAATAACAGATGGTCTGTATTTGCATGCACTGAAAAAGGACCTACTCTTCTCCCTGGTGGTGACAAGGTACTTCAATTGTTTCATGTCAGACAACTCTCATCACATGTTTGCCTACTTCATAAAAATCAAATCAATTTCTTCTTCCATTTTTTCTCCCCTCCATGAAAACTAAATGATCTGATGTATGTTTAGATATGATTGGGGGTATATATTCTACAAATGAAACCCCTCCACTGACTTTAGTAGAACTCTGAGATGACCAAGGGTCTCAGTGTTGGAAGCATTAGATATAAATGGTTGAATTAAAATGTTATTACTCTCAAAAACAATTTTCATTTCTTTTATTTCAAATGTTACTGTGAGATTCTTCTTAAAGAAATGACCTCATCAGTTTGGAGTACAGTGGTAGTTAAATCTCCAGGTGAGATATAGAGCATCTTCCATCATCAGAAATAAATTCAATATCTTTCAAACCAGTGTGCTGTATTGGGTTCATTCCACCCTGTGGAGCATATTTAATAAGATTGCATAGATAAAAGTCTGTGCTTTGATACACTGGGCAAGATGTATAGCTGTATAGATGCTATAGCTGGCAGGGCCAGTACATCTCCTCATGCACACACACCAGGTACTGCACATGAAAGGAGGATGGAGGACCTTGGAGAGCAGGGTATGAAAGGAACAGATCAGGGTTCACTACAGGAGGTAAGGGAGGTATTTGTTAGGCAGGACTCAGCAACGCAAACCCAGGAGTAGGAGCAGGAACAGTGGGTCTTTCCACAACCTGCAGTCCCAGAGAGGGGTTCAGAGGATGAACTAGCCCACAAAATGTAACAGGAGAGGAACCCTCTCTTTCAAAACAAAATTAATCTTCTGTATAATTTAAAGGCTCAACTCTAAGTCTGCTTAAATTTCAAATCAGTGATTTGGAGGTCAGCTGGGCTGCTGTGAGCTGTACTATGAGCCACAACAGGCTCATAGTTGAAATGAAACTGAACCTTACCGCCTTCAAGAGTTCCATAAAAATGAAGTTAAATGAAGTTTGGTCCAGTGTGGAAAAATGTTGCCTCCACCTTAATAACTGTAGATTTTAAACAGATCCCTTAGCACTTATATCATACAACATAGATATTTATTTACATATACATTCAACCAGGAGTCCAATTATTAATATATTATCTTTTCCTTCAACAAAACCTTTCCATTGACCCTACTTCAGCAAAAGGTCAACGTTGGACTTAACTGAAGCGGCTTCAAACAGATTCTTAGAATAACCAGAGCAATGTGAGCTGTAGTTATAAAAATGCTGAAAACTGACATAAGCTTTAAAGCCCAACAGGGCACTAAACTTTGTAGCAATCTTGCAGTCAGTTAAAGTAAAACAGAAAATAGGATTAACAGGAAAAGGAATAAAGTATTAACACTTATTGTGATAAACTAGTCCCATTATGGGAAACTGTTACAACAACAGGTGTTCAAACCATGAGCAAATACTTTTTCTCTCCAAGCAGTTAAACTTACATTGCTGGAGGTATCGAAGAACCTGAATACTTTCCAGTTAATATATAGATTTTGAGCCTAGTTCTTATGTCACTCGTAATGAAGTCATTAGGTTAAATGGAACAGATGTCCTCTGGTTCATGTGCTTTTGAGATCAGAAGATCCCTACAGTTCAAATGCTATGAACCCTTTATCCATTATGGATATTCATCTGCATTCAACATTTCAGATAATTAATAATTATTTGTTATTAATATTCATTGTTCATGTAATGAGGCCATGTCTCATAATAATGTCTCAGTATTTAATAATGACTAATGGACATTGAGTTTGCTGATGTTTTGTCATATAAGCATATGTGTAGAGGAGTGCGTATACAAATGCATTTTCTGTTCATTTTCAAACAAAGGAAATTTGCAAAAGGCAAATGTGATTTCAATAGTCAAGGTTCAGCTCAGCTTCCACTGACAGCAGAGATTAAAATTCTTCTGGAACTGCATTGTAGCCTAAGTAGACTATAATCTATTTATAGTGTGGTAGTCAAACACCCAAAGCTGTAATGTTGTTCTGTAGACTATACTGGCCTGGTTCTTCTTGCGCACAGTTGTAGATGAGATGTGGAGGTCTAAGGAATTACATCAGCATGAATGGAAAATTAAGCCCACATGTCCCTCTAATATATTCTGTTACATTTTATAAACTTTAAATGGTCTCCATTGTAATATTTTACCATAGCATTGCTAGCATTACCCTGAACTAGGCTTCTGTCATTAGCTGAAGTGTGACATTCTTTGCAGCTGTAATCCAGATTTTGAGGTTTGTAAAATAAGTTCATTACACTATTGAAAAAAAAAAAGAAAGCATGGGAAAAGAGCTTAATTATAAATTCTGCAAAGCAGGTTTGTAAGATTTTATTTTTATATATCAAAATAATGGTTAACCCAAAATGTGTTAGAAATACCAGTATTTATTTTCTTTTTTTTTTTTTCATCAGGTAAGGATACATAACAAGTTATAATCTTGAGTTTATCATTTGCCATTATGTGCCTCAGACATCTGGTCTGACAGCTGTAGGAAAATTGAATTTTTACTTGCTTGTTTTTTTCCTCCACCAGTTAAGCCCATTGGCTCCTGCCTTTGAGAATCTAGCCTGTCAGGTAACCCTGCTTTTATATCGAGGAATACTTCAGGATCTGGTGTTTCCTCGACATACAAACTTCCCTACAAAGTCATAGTGTCACAGTCTGACTTCAGACAATGAATTTCCTAAGCATTAGCCTTTGTATTCAGTTACAGATGCAAACCAACACTGTGAGGTAAATTTAAGACCAGATGGTGTTTTCATTTACAAAGGAAATATTTGGGACTGTTGCTTAGAGCTCTCCTTTCTCTTTTTACTCATGTGGCCACTATATATAATTTTGCAATTTAAAATCAAAGTCTTTTGTGCTTTAAAGCATAAGAATTTCCATGTGATGTTAAAAAAAAAAAAAATAAATTTCTATGTGATTTTTTTTTTGATTGATAGGGACTGCTGGTTAAGTTTCAACCAGTACAAGCCAAAGAAATCATCTGTCCAGCCATAGATGATTATGCTGTTTGTAAGGAACTCAGACACTTCTTAGTTTTGATGGTGTTCATATTCTATTCCCTTCCTCTTATGGTATATAAGTGCTTCGGTTGGTTTTGCAGGGTGTTTGTTTTGGGGTGGAGTGCTTCTTTGTTTTGTAGGGTTGGTTTTGGAAGTTTTGCTTGGTTTCGTTTAGGTATTGGGGTTTTGGTTTGTGTTGGGGTTTTTTTGTTGATATTTTGTGGGTATGTGTGTGTTTGGCTTGCTTTTGGTGTTCTACTTATTTTTTTCATGTTATTTCTCCTGCTAAAAGGAACCATGCCCTAAGCCAGATACTTTTTAGTGATGCAACGTTTGACAACACAGTAAGAGTAACAGAAGTCTTGGGCAGATATTTTGATATGGAAACAACACAGTACATTACCAAAGGGAAAAGTCTTATGGCTTGAATGACTATGTAGAGAATAAAAGACCATTGTGCCATTTCTCTGGGCTGGTCTGAAGTTGAGGGTAGTTTTTTAGAAGAAACATTTCTATTTTTTTTTAATTTCTGAAATGGTGTCAATAAGGACAGATCCAGAAAATTTAATCTGTTACTAGGTCAGTTATCTACATTTGCCAAAAATATCAGAGTAAATATACATGAACAGCATTTCAAATATTTCCACTTTCTGAATTGATTTTTGTTTTACAATGCTTTGCTTTTTAAAAAAGTTGTCATATTAATTTAATATTATGTTTATTTAAATATTTTTCATTAAAAAAAGAGCTTTTCTTTAAATACTTCAGAAGTCTGCACTTTCAAGTCTTTCTTTGCAAAAGGAAAAAATATAAAATTCTAAGTGGAAGTGGAAAATATATTTCCATGTGTTTTCAAAAAAGGCAAAAAAAAGTCATCAGAGCTTGTTCATGTCATCTTTTGGAGACTTTATGTGACTTTCTTCAGGGACATTTTCTGTAGAAATGAATCGTAATAACCACATTTTAAGACCATCTGTGAACATAATTTCACTGTATAAACTCGATGCAAAGCATACAAATTCATGAAAACATAAAAGAAAAAATAAAATACATTATGTCCAAATGTTTACTTTTTTTTTTCATTTTTTATCATGCATGTATTCCCATTGCCCTCTCCCCCAGTGACTGTCTCAGAAGATATTACAAAAATGTATAATAACCAAATTCCAAATTCTGAAATGAAAACTCACACTAAATAGACTGGCTGCAAAGATTATGATTAATAGCTCACATTTGACCAGTATTTTCATATTTGACTGTGAAATTCATCACTCCTTCAAAAGCACAGCACAGGAGTTGTATGCCATATATCTTCTTTTTCAATTCGTAAGGCATGAGTGGTACTTAGGTTGCCTTTGTGAGTCAGGCTGATTTTCACTCCATAATATAACTAATTATAGAATAAGAAGACTCTAGCATTTTGATAAGAGTATTTGTAAAAGGTGTAGCTCATTGAGTTAACATAATAACTGAAGTATGTCAAATATGTTTGCCAAGTCTTCTGTTTTACTAGATATTTCAATCTTGTATGAAAAGGTAACTGAAACAAATGTATGTTTAATTCATACTATAATAAACAGCAAATTCTGGAAAATGAGATTTCAGAGAAAAAAAAGTCCACATCAAGTCATGGAAATGGCAATGATATTAATTTAAGAATCGGTAATCTGAAGTGTTGTACTTCAGAAATCTTACCTGTGTGATGACTGAGATTCACCATTCCCTAAGGACATGCGTAAGACCAACAGAGTGATTCTACAGAGCAGTGATTTAGATTAATACATGAAAAGCAATACACAATAGGCAGCTCTGTGCTTATTAATTTAAATTCAATAATAGCTTTTTAATGTATGCACCTATAGATGATTGGCAGCAACTGTTGTCCTTAAAGACTGAAATGACATTGTGTTTCGCCATTACCCTCAAGCCAAATTGATTGCTCATCCATCTTTAGATGCCTCAGAAGCACCTTTGGCTCTAAAGGAGTGTGACTATCTCCTGCCCTTCAGAATGTTTTCAGGATGGGGATAACTGGGGAGAAGGAACAGTTTTCTTTTTTTGAATTAGGTGTTGTTGCCTCCTATCACAGTTATGGGGAAAGGGAATTTTTTGAAAAAAAAAAATAAAATCTTTAGGCAGTAAAATAAGTAGGCTGACTGGTCCACCTCCCCTTCTAACCCTTGGCACAGCCCTCTCTATTTCAGGCAATTTGTTAGAGGTTAAGAAGGCTGTTTTGTTAACAGACGGTCAGCATGTTATTTCCAAGGACATCCGCATTGGTGCACTCAAGGATGCCTGTTTCCCAGTCCCATGCTGTGTCCATTAGACCATGATGCTTCTGATCCTTTGCTGGGAAAGGTCCCAGGGTACTGCTGGCCTGAAAGCTGACGCCAAATCCCAACTGTGGCAAAAGTGTTCTGCTCACCTAAATTCCACCTGCAGTTGCAATTGGATATGGTATTCTTCATTTCCGAGCCTGAACTCTTGTTTCTGTGTTACCATGTGCTGCTAAACAGCTGCTGTGTTCCCCTACTCCCTCTCCACAGGTGGCTGCATTTGATAATGTCTCATGTAGGATCAATCTTGGTCCCACTGAAGTAAGTGGGAATTCTGCCAGCGTGTCCCAGATCTACTCCTACATCCAGCTGGTAAAGCACTTCCATCTCCTGCAGGAGAAGAGGTGCTCTGATTATTCAGGTTTATTAGCAGAGTCAGCTGAAGAAAAAAGAAAAGAAAGAAGAAAAAAAGAAAAAAAAAAGGAGAGGAGAGGAGAGGAGAGGAGAGGAGAGGAGAGGAGAGGAGAGGAGAGGAGAGGAGAGGAGAGGA
>JANHFX010011487.1:148978-182452 GCA_027560015.1 Chloroceryle amazona
GAGGAGAGGAGAGGAGAGGAGAGGAGAGGAGAGGAGAGGAGAGGAGAGGAGAGGAGAGGAGAGGGAGAAAAGAAAGAAAGATAAATCCTTCAGCTTTTTTCTGCCACCACTCAGTGAGAGCTTAAAAGCAGCACTGTTTTGTGTGCACTCAGAGAATCAAAAGCTAATTAAGCTGAAATCTGTCATGTTCTCTGTAATGATTTAGCAGGGTCAAACTTCAAGACAATTAGAGATGAGTATCAGGAAGGAGCACATAAGCTCTTCTGCAGTTGCTCAGAAACATTTCCAGAACTGATTGGCTTCCCGAGTTCTTGTGAGTTCTGAGTTCCTGAGTCTCTTTTCAGACTCTTGGAAACCAGAAGGACTGTTAGCTGAGGAAGTCTGTGCTTAAAGTAAGAGGTATGAGGTAAAATCCGGCTCTTCATGATTCAAATGGCGGGAAGTGTTCTGGGATGTGTTCACACAGAGTCCATATGTACTGTGAAAACAAGCAACTGGGAGCTAACAGCCTGTTTGTAACGATTTATATTTCTGCAAAGTAAAGCATGGTGTAGAGGATTCTTAAGTATTTGTGTATCTTGCACCACCGCATCTATATAGTTTCTGTATAGAATAATTATATCAGTATAGAATAATAGAGCCTGCAGCTCCCAAGCATATTTCTGCAGAAAAGTTCATCAAATACTGGGCAAAAATGTACATCAGCTTACACAAGACAATTTATTAAATGGTAATACACAAAATCTCCTTCCCTGCTTTTGCTTAGAATGCTTTTTAGCAATTAGTAACTGAAAAAAGTGCAACAGAAAAAGTTAGCAAGCATTTTTAAGAGTTGCTAGGTGAAACTGAAGTGTTGTTAAGACAAGAAAAGACAAATCTTGAGGCTTTTGACTAAGTTTCATTCTTTGCCTTGCAATAAAAGTGTTAATGGCTATCATTTTTTATATCTTCCAGTATCACGACTATATTAAATTACGTCTTCCAGTGTTGGAAGTATTTCCACATGCAGGAAAGAAAATCAGTAGCAAAAGAGCAAGCTGCTCCTTTTCTGCCTCTCTCTTAGAGCTAGGTGTGGTCCCTAATTGTCTCCCAGGACAACTTGGCTCTTGTTTTTCCCCTCATATAGAAAACAACCACAAACACTCAAAGTTTGGACTGTCTCTGCAGACACGTACTAGACTTGCTTCTCTCCATGGTTGGACTGTTCTTAGTGATTTCAAGATGAGCCCAGGTGTTGGCATGTGCAGCACTGAAACTGTTGTTTTAGCTTTGGAAGTTGACAGCTTGGGCACATAGGCTTTTTAGTAATACATGTGAGACTCATTGTCATTAAGGTTTATTATTTAAGAAAAGACAGGATTTTGTTATGGAATCATAATCATATACTTTTTGGGTAATGCATTACAGGGAATATAATTACAGTCACAGTATTATTACATATAATAATAGTCACAGTATTATTACATATTATTACATATATTACATATAATTACATTACATATATTACAGTCACAGCATTAAATTGTTGCTCCCTTTAAGAGAAGGCCTTAGATATCAGCAGATAAGGTAGACTTTGCTGTGTTCCCCAAAGTACATCCATGGACCAAAGCCTTTTGAAGAGCAGGTTTCCAGGTAAGTAATAAGGAATTTGCAGGAAACACTGATAATACTCCTGTGATAGAATAAAGACTAGAAATTTCCTGTACCTTAACTGAGTACAAATCAATGTTCAGAGTGTCTCTTAGTTTGTGCCTTCCAATGTAATGTTAAGGTAAGGAAGATGGTATATGCATGGTATACCTAGGGTATGCATGGTCTGTGCTGTGTGAGAGCTGCTTTAGCTAATGTCAAACAGGCAGTTCTCACTGTTACTGGTTATTATATGAAAAAGGAGCCACTGCTCCCAATTACATGGTAAACAGTGATATGGCCTTGATAATGTAAAATTGCAGATTCTCCATGTACGTATCTGTTGTAAGGCAGTGTATCTAATGTATTGGAGACAAGACCTGTGCTCAGAAAATCTGTTAGGCCTGAAATAAAGTGATCCCATGAGTAACAGTGATGTACACATGGATTTCTGGATTTGTGTGGGTCCATGTGGCACTGAGAGTAAAGCCAATAAGGCATGGTACAAGAAAACTTGCCAGGTGCTTTTTTAGGCAACAAGAAGAATTCCCTGTCGTTAATCTAACCATCAGATTTGCGTAGGCAGGCCAGTCATAAAATGCAGAACAAAAAATTTAATTCTGAAGACTAAGCAGCTAAAGCTCAAGAGCTGTGTAACAGAGTGGCAGTGAGTCTTACTAAGGATATAAATCAAAATCACAAATTTAATAGTTATGGTACAGAGGAATAAGTGAACTCTAAACCTAGACATTGGCTAGCAACCTTGGTATTGAATTAACCTTTTTCTGTGTGTATCTGTTTTTTATTGAAAAGACAAATTCTGAATGTATTTGAGCTTCAGTTGAATGCTGCAGTGTCGTCTGCAGGATGCCACTAGAAAGAGTGGAAAAGGAGATTATTTCAATTAGATTGAAACCCAGGGTTTTAATAAGGGAAGAAGTTACAGCACTTTTCAATTTTCAGAATATTCAGATTTTTTCTGCCTGAATGAACTTATGGACAAAGCCAAAAACATAAGAGTCTGTTTACCTGGCATTAAGGCAGTTTCAGGAGAGAGTCTGTGTCTCTGCTGAGGTACCCCTTGTCCACACAGACCGTAATGGCAGTAGAGAATATGCTGACAAATCAGAAAATATAATTATGTTCTCATTTTGGATAGCATGGACTATGAGTAAAGTATATTGCACAAAACATGCATATTGTACCTTTCATTTCAAATTACTTTCTTGTGTAAAAAGAAAATCACAGATGAACATGAATAGGCAACAATCAACCCTTCTGAATCTGTATATTGTTTCCTTTGTCTTTTTCCCTTCCAGATGCTAAGTATTTTTATTTCCTGTTATATTTTTTCCATTCTTATTTCTGAGGGGAATGGCATATTCTCACGTGGAGCATGCTTCAAAGTGCATTCCTGACTATAGGATTTAAAACATGTCGAAGTGGGTAACAATGTTTTATTTCACTTAATACAATCTAAACTCCACTTTGTAGAGGTGCCTTTATTTCAGGAATTCACAATTCACTTGTTGCATGCTTCAGTTTCCCTCCTTTGTCCTTTTCGATGTCACTAAAGCAGCATATGAAAATCCTCTATGATAAATGAAAACATGCTGGAATATAAGTTGTAGGAAGCACATGCTATTTTACGCACTGATGCAACTGCATTCTGTTCCTATTAAAATATTGTTTTTCATCATGAGTGCTCTTCTCCGTTTTCTTCACACAAAACACTAAATCTTCTGAGTTTTATTTTCTAGCTTTTGTTGTTTGCTTTATACGTTCTGCTTTTGTTTAGACACTGCGGAAATGATGACACTTTTTTATTCATAACAGAATGTAGGATTACATTTATGGATAGAAGTTATTTGAAAGATGAAAACATAATACTAAGAAACTACCAAATTCCAAACATAATATGGGAAGCTTGTTTTATGCAATATGCAACCAGTTGTCTGTATGAATTGAGAGAAAATTGAAGGCCTGGAAAGTGCATGTGGAGGACTGCTGTATGTCTTATATTGCATTTTGTCATAGACCACCATTTTTCAAAGAGTTTTTTTTGTTTGTTTGAATGATACATACTTATATTTAATCACAAATCTGAACTTAGGTTGAGGCATAAATATATAAATGTTTACAATAACAAGAACCATTTAAGAAACATAGTAAAAGCAATATATGTGTTTAAAAAGTAGAGAAGATTTAAGGAAATCTTGGGCTAAAAGAAGTGAGAAATATTTAAGCAGCCACACCATCTTCTTTGGTAGTGATTTAATATGTGATACTTGTAGGAGATAGAAATCTGAAATATGGGATCTTGATAGTAGCTTTTTGGGAATGAGACATATATGAATGACTTTAATGACATATCCTAAATCATATTAGGACAAAGTAAGCCCTAAAGTAGCTGAGTGACTAGGATTATGTTGTAGTGGTTGTCATAAGCATCCTTGTTTCAGATGAATAAAAAATCATATGCTGAAATGAAAATGCTAGCATTTTTTTGTTCCTCTTGATAAAGAATTTATGGGAATGATAGCATGTTTTCTGGTTTGGATTATTTTGGGAAAAATACAACTGTGAACGTGCTTAGTGTCTTCAAAAAAAAAAAAAAAGACAGATGTAGACAGATGTTGTATATTTGTCCCTATGACTTTATAGATATTGCTATAGGAGGATAGTATTTAAAAGGAAAAAATAAAAATCTTTCAAAGTGATTTCTGAAATGATGTTTTATAGCCCATATGGAAGGATCTTATTTTATTACAAAAGATACTCTATCAAAGGCTATTGGCAAAAGCCATCATTATCTATCTGTGTCATTTGTAGCTTTACTTCCTATCGAAATATGGGATCCATCTGCTCACTGATAGTAGGATAACAGTCATCATTCTGACTTGCTTACCATAAATGATATATCTGAAAGTACCAGAAGTGTGAGATGGAGAGTAATCCCAAACCTTGGTCATTCCCTTAAATCATTCATAGTTAACTTAATTTAGGCCAGGCTGATATGCCTCCAGCATATTGATTGAATTCCAGTTTCAGTAAACTCTGTCTGATCCACTCAAAATTTCCAAGGCATGACTAAAAATCACATCCTCCTTTATTTATTTTCCTAACAGCCTATTTAAATTTCTGCCCCATTTCAGTGCTGCATTGGTACATTTGAATCTAACCCATATGCTTTAGATTACTGCTGTGCTGTAAAGAGTAAAGAAATTAGTGTATCACAGAGTTTGAAGAACCAAAGCTATGAAATCTGGCACTCTAAAGACCAAATCCATGACTTCTCAACTACATGGAAGTTGGTCACAGAATAAATGAATTTGAATGTCATTAAAAATATGTTATTTTTCTGTAGGCTAGTTGATCTATTTTCAATTTCCAAGAGGCTTGTATATAACATTTTCTAAAGAAGAAAAATTTATTTGAAGAGCCTGACTTGAAAATATGGAGTCAGCACTAAAAATCTGGTCTTTTACACTCTCATTGCTATAGGTGATATAAGCAGCCAAGACTTAAACTGCAAGCAGGAAAATTTTCTAGTAGTACTGTGATTCATAGGTTATATGAAAGTTAGTTACATAAATGAATTTCATTCCATAACCATTAACCCTCTGTCCCTCTCTCCAACCACTTGTCCAACCTTGTAAGTAGCCTAAACTCTCAAATTTTAAAAATGTTTTTTTGAGCTCTGAAGAGTCTTTTGGATACACCCATCTCCAGCTTTAATTCTATTGACTGCTATCAATATAAGTTTATCCACTATGACTAGACAAAATGTTTATTAAAAGTTTATGCGCTTGAAAACCTTCTCCTGATGAATCCATCTGAGATACCAGTGAACATTATTCACTCATTAGTGGCACAGAAATCCTCCTAGAATGATTAGGTGCTGCTACCTGTGGTAGTATTAAAAGTACACAACCAGTGATATCTCAAACTGCATGCCAAAATTGCCTAAACCGTGTGTTGAGGATAAAGGGCTAAAGATGTGTCCTGTTATTATTCAACACTCTTTCCAAATTAATTGTTTGAAGTGATTAAGATAGCTAGGAAGATATAATAGACTTGGAGGCCCTATCTCCTGCTTTGTCAAAGAGCACTCTTCTTCACCCTTAATGTGGTATGTGTCAGCAAAGTACAAAATTATTTGTGCCACTAAAAGATTGAGGCTTTTAACATTCATTTAACACATAATGGGCATAAATACATGGGTTTGGTCAAAAACTCATTTTGCTTGAAAATGGAAAAAAAAGCCCCAGATCTGCACAGTTATTCCATGTGACTTGACCAAAGACATTGCTTAATTTCAGAATCCCATTTTACTGTCTGACCTGTGCTAAGTAGGACTCTATTAAGTGAGTTGTCTTGTTGAAATCTTCTGACCTCTTCATGATTAGTTAGATGATGCAATCAGCATTGAAGAGATGATTGTAAATCATAGTCTGACATTATTCCTTGCTAAGCAGCTTATGCGTCAGAAAATAATTCAATTGATTAATATGAAACAGTTTCTGTTCTATACCAGCATTCACAAAGACTCTGGCAAGTTTCAGCTAAATTTAAATCTAAATTTAAATGTGGTATTTCACAAATTGTAGTAGATATATCCACTTTGCATTTGAAAACTTCAAATGGAACTATATAAACATGAAACAAACAAACAAAACCAACCAAAAAGAATAACAACAAACTAGAATTTCTGCCAAGTATTTTACATGTTTTGCTGACACTCTTTTAATTTTGCAAGTCTTTCTATAGAAGACCTTTTAAATATGGCCTGTCTCATTTTTTCAGTGGTTTTAAATGTCAACAAGTCTCCATATCAAACAGTTCCTGTGTTGCTTGGAATGAATTGGGGAAAGAAATGACAAAAAACAAGTGAAAACCTAACTCTTGTTTATTGATCAAAGCGAAGCTTGCTTTGAAATAACCTTTTAATATATTTGTTTCTTTCTTTCTAAAAGCAATGATTTAATATTGAACACAGAATATTTCCATTTGCTTTGGAGTGCAAGAATAAGAATCCAGTGGAATTATTTGTTGATTTTTTTTTTTTTTTATTGCCACAGACTGTGGATTCAGTGTTTCCAGGGAGTCTGACTTCAAAGGAAAGATTTTCAGAACCATGGCATTAAACAATTGCTAGCATTATAGTGAGGAATTGACAGAAATACTTTATTTTTTCTTCCTTCCAGCTAGGAAAACACTGCTTAACATCATTCCAATGCTTTGTGGAAACAGATGGTACGTGATAGCAAGAGACCATTTCAGACTAAAATATTCTCACTCTTTTTTCTTACCATTCTTATCATTTTTGCCAACTGTCCTTCATTATAGTAATTTGTGTGCATATTTTCTATGGAGTCTTCTTTCAAAAACATAACCCAGACCTTTAACATTTTCTATGCTTCTGTGCTGAATCAGATCAAACCTGGGTCACTAAAGGAAAGATGCTTGTATTTTCTTTGTGTGCATTTTGCCACCCTGTTCATATAATTTCGAAAATCTAGTTAAATACAAGCAGACTGGTTTCATTTGTGCATTTAACCTCTGCAAAGGTAAGACCAATAAAGATCATATCCAACTGTCTCTGTGTTAGATCAAGATGGCAGGCTAAACATACAGTACAGAAAGATTTAGGTATATAACCCTTGAATCTGGATTTGTGGCATAGAATTTCTGTACTTACTTGGTAAAAGATGTGACTGTCAACAGCACAATTTTCTCAGCTTATATAGCTGGATGTTTGGCATGAAGATATATCAATATATATTATAAATAGAAACAGTCCAGGCCTTACTATGCACTCTCTTCAAATGGCCATCAGAACCACTGAAAATTTAGTAATTAGACCTGTCTTTATCCAATATAGAACAATTTTACTAACTCCTACTACCCTTGCAGAAAAATGTTGACTGACAGCAAGAAGCCTTTTTGTTGTTTGTTTTCTACAGAACAATATGGAATAGTAAAGTACATTTCTGTTGATTTCCTCTGCTAGACACCTCAACTGCCAGAGACAATGTATTACACCAGGATGAGTGGCTATTAATATAAAAATCTTCTTCTACTTGAGATTAAAAGTATTTTCTTTAAGTCACTTAAAAAAAAAAGAAAAAAGTCCTAATTTCTTCTGCCATCTCTACCAAAATTCAACACTTTGGCTATACTGACAATGCACTAAGAAATAGATCAGAAAAAAAGATAATTAGAAAAAAATAAATTGGAAGAACAAAAAATTTTTTTTTAATTATGTTTTTCTTTTTTTGACATGCTTAGATACTCTGGATTTCTGCCCTGTATTATACCCCTTGAGGGGGAAGGGGAGAAAGAGAGAGAGGATGTACCAGAACACACCTTAGTGTAATCAGAAAAAGAGTATTTCAGAGGAAGAAATGGAAAATTCTGCTTTCCCACCCAAAGGAGTTAAATTTAACATTCATTATATTGATGTGCCATTATAAACAGCAAAAATCTGTCCTTTACTGATATGTGTATGGCTTTTCAGGCTGATTTTTTATAACAAGGGAAAGCTTGAAGTTAATTAATTTCACTCATGGATTTTTTATAGATCACAGGGTTTTTCTGTTTTTTCATGTTGTTAATGTAGATTCCATCTTCTATTGTGAACTTATACTATGTTGAGTAACTATTTAGATAACCCTCAAAGGCAATACTTTCTTGCAGACATTCGACTATTGTGGTATGAAACATTAAAACAATTTACTTTACAAAAAAAGTAGAAATAAAGCCCATTTTGAAAAAGGTTTTTAAAGGTTCTCATTCCCATGGTGTCTCAGAATTTATTTGCCTATTAACAATACCATAATAACCTAACCAGTCATATTGCATTACTGATTCATCCAATAACTTTTTTGAAAGTTGGAAGGCTAATTGCAAAAGTGATTATTTATATCTGAGTGCTTTATTCAGAGGACCCATTAAAAGCATAAACAGTGGGGACAGAGAAAGGTTACAACTCTTCTAATGAAAAGAAACATATGAAAGTTTTATACAAATATCACTCCTAAACTTGCCCAGATTTTAAATAAAGACTTCTAATGAAAACAATGTTTTCCTTCAGAGGATCCAGTATGTTTTATACTAACCAAAATAGATTACTTTACTCCCAATATAGCTATTCTATTTCACTTGCTAGTGTTGCTTTCAAAGTTTTCTTGTGGTATTCCCAAAATCAGATGTTTACTTAAAGCCATGCTGTTTAGTGAATTAGTGAGAAATTCAGCTTGTGCTTTTTAAAAGAAAGGCCCTCAAAACACTACTCCAACTTCAAGTGATTTTTTGTTTTGTTCTATGGTAGAAAATCAATCTGGTGTCTGTTTGGGTTTGGAAAAATTTTACATTATCACTGTTACAAATCTGCTTTTAGGTGAATATAGCACCTCTCAGGGACAGCAGGACAAATGGCATCATATACTGTCTGATGGCCCCTTGCACAGACTGAATCATTCAACAATATTTGTTTTGCCACAGCTATGATTGATGTGCTAAATGATGAATTGTTTTCAAATAATAATTTTTTGCTTTCATATGTTTTCACTTTTTACATGATATTAAAAAAACCTCACTAAATCAAAAGAACTGATAGATCCTCCTGTCAATTGTTCCCCAAAAGACAGGTAATGTTTAGGTTTTTGTTGTCATGATAACTCAGTAAGACAGAAAAGCTCGATTATTCAGGTACAAATAATTTCAATTTTAGTTTCACAAAAGGTGATTTTGGATGGAAACAGAAAAGAAAGAAGAAACTGTTTAACCCTCCTTTCTTTGTGCATACTGGTCTTATGCATTAATATTTAATGACACTGAGCAGAGTTGAGACATAAGTTTAATCTGCCTGTGAAAGACTGATTTTGCATGTCTTCAGAGGCATAAAGATGATTTGGAAATCTGAATATTTCATATCCCATGTTAATTCCCGGTATGTGTACACAGTGTAGACTAAAGCTTGAAATCATCCTCTGAGACAAGCTCCTGAAGATTTAATTTCCAAAGTGTTATTTTAATGCAATTTTGTTTGTCAGCTTTTGTGAAGTTTTGTTTTCTAATGAAAAATAAAATTTTGTGAACAGTATCATGAGACACAATCCCAATCTCTCATTTAACCCTAATCCCAAATATTTCCTACCCTACTGTAATCAAGTGTATTTTGGGGGATTCATTGACTCTAAAGAATTTTTTACAGTGAATTAATATTTTCCTAATACATAAGAACATAATAGTGTAGTTTGCTACAGTTTTCTTTAAGTTAATCACGACTGTAATTTTATATCACTTGCTGTTCTAAACCA
The DNA here is from genome assembly GCA_027560015.1 of Chloroceryle amazona. Classification (NCBI taxonomy): domain Eukaryota; kingdom Metazoa; phylum Chordata; class Aves; order Coraciiformes; family Cerylidae; genus Chloroceryle; species Chloroceryle amazona. Next base: position 158,932 of record JANHFX010011487.1, read on the forward strand.
TGATACTTCTTTCTTTTGTTTTTTAGTCTTTAGACAATATTCCAGAGTAAGTCACTCTTCAACTTTGTAGTGACAGCTCTGTGATGTCAATAGGCAGAAGCTGTAGGGAGCCTGTGAGGGAATAGAACTTTCTGTGGAAGGACTTGGGATAACACGGATGTTGCCTGACAGTGTGTGGCAAGCCATACATGCAGCATATCTATCTAAATGTTATAAACTACACTCCTCAAGCTACATTTGTGAAATAAGCAAGATTATAGCACGTAATGCCAGTGTGAATGTAGGTATGATGTGAATGAGGATCCACATCTGGAATGTAGATGCCCTCCTGCAGAGTTAGGTAGTCCAGACATCTGTATCTGGATACATCCTGGAGCAAAACCATACCCTGACATAGGGAACAGTGTAATGTCTTGACCTTGGAAACATTCATTATGGTTGGAGAGAGAGTTTTTAGACAGAATGTTCTTACCAGCTCTAATTTTTAGTTGATGGGTAGGGCAGGGGATAGCTTATGTTTGATGTGGTGAAGAGAAAGCAATGGCAAAACTCTCCAGTGAGCTCCTCCTGGGAGACCAAGAATGAATTACATGTGAGAGATGTTAGTCACTTAATGAATAATTGGAAGGGCCTCAGATACAACAGTGATGAGAGCACTGTAAAAACCCATGGAGAATATAATCATGATGGTAACAAAAGATGGGGGAGTGTCCAGCTTCAGAGTAACGTGCCAAGAACATGATCTAAGATGTTAAACTAGCTGAAATATCAACAGATCAGACTGCGTGAGGCTGAGACATAATGTCATCCTTCAAATTGCAGATTTGGGACTGAATTTGCACTTAAAATAACAGTTTGATACTCTTCCCACTGAAGCCTGTGGCGAGCTGCCAGCTGACCTCAGTGGGAACAGACTTAGGCCAGAAGCTACTGTGCAAGTAGAATTTGCAACATGTTGAATTGGTACACTGGAAATAAAATTCAGTTTGGATGCCAGAGAATACAGGGAGGGGTGTAGAACCACAAGTGGCTAAACCAAATGATAAAGCAACAACATTCAATCCAGGACAGGATGGAGAGTCAGTGGCAGCAGGTAGTTGAAGTAATAAAAGATGGGTTAGAGAAAGAGACTGAAATAGGCACCAGCATCTACTTGTGACAGAATTAATTTGGTCTCCAACTAGTCAAATGGCACAACAGAGGTGTACTGGCTGCTGACAGTGGCAAGGGGTGATGAGGCAGCCTTGCAGAGGACAGGTTGAATGGAATATTAAAACTTATATATACTACTTATTTCTGTTATTGTGGACATGAACGATAGTTGAAAATATGCTGATTTGGTAGGGAACTCTCTTCTCTTGTGGACTGTAAGATTAACCACGGTAACTATATACAAATTCAGAATAAAATATCTACCTGCATGAAAGGGTGGGCAGAGCAAGACAGGTTCTTGGAAGGAACTGTAATACTGAAGAAAACATCAATATGAAAACAAAAGAATTAATTCATTTTTTAAAGTAGACAAAGTGCTAATGTAAAATGGAACTCCTGCACTGATTTCAGCTAATGATGTGACCTGTGCTTAAAGGAAATCTGTAATGACAAGAACAACCTCAGTGCTCTGACTAAATAACAAATGACATCTAATGTAATTTGATCGAATAGTTTAAATTAAAATGTCACATTCTGGACAATCTATGCTTCTCTGAATGAATGTGTTAGGAAATTGTCACAGTAGATCTGCCTTAGAACACAGCACCACAAATCAAAATCACCCAGAACATTGCCATTGTTATTGCTGATGTTAGGCATTAGCTTCTTGGCTTTGATGTGTGTTTGAGCTCTTCAGCTTATTAGCTTCTGTTGCATAGAAGTGTCAAAACATTCCTAGCATTAACTTTTCATGAAAATCTTACTGGTACGTGAGATCACTGGAGCATGGATCACCCATCACTGGAGTGTGTAACAGGGTTGCCAGAGCTAGTGGAGATCCATGCTGACCCAACTGGTATCTCAGAATGGCACAAACTTATTAGCTCTAGCAGCATGACTGTGGCAGCTGTATTTACTCCACTTCATGGGTCAGAGTCCTTGGTCTGGGTCACCTCTTTCATCAGAAGTGACCTAGCACAGAATTTTCCCCACATAGGAACAACATGTTTCCATTCAGCTGCAGTTTTATTAGCAAGCAAAATTACTAGTTGTTCTTAATGTTACTTATGCTGCTTGTAATGGTAACACTGACATTGAAAATTTAAAATTTATCAGCTGCAAAACATTTTTGCCACTTGTAGGAAACTCAGTTTTTTAGCTTGTTTTTTTTTAACTTTTTTTTTTAGAAGAAAGTCTGACAGCATTTTTGGTACTGAAGATTGAAAAAATGTCAAAATATAAGTAATTCATTCAAAAAGAATGCTTCAATTCCAAGCTATACATGACATATACATTCATCTCACTTTTGTTAATATATGAGATCAAATGTCTTACTGACTTTGAAACCAATACTTTTATTATTTAATGTCAGTTCTTTTTTTTCATTACCTAAGAAAGTAAAAATCTACAACATGTTTAAGCCAAAAAATTATTTGTTCACTATTTTTCTATCTGAATCTAGATGTGATCAGCAATAGCAGAATCATCATTAACAGTTTGTTCTACAGAGTTGACCTGAACTCTACAGGGTTCAATTTTGTCCGACTGCCTGTTTGGATTCTATAAACTGAGTAGTCTGCTTGTCATTCATCAGAGTTTCTGTGGCTGGAAAGCTGACTAGTAGAAAAGGACCTGGGGGTGTTGGTTGACAGCCATGTGAACATGAGTCATCAGTGTGCCCAGGTGGCCTAGAGGGCCAACTGCATCCTGGCCTGCATCAGGAATGGTGTGGCCAGCAGAAGGAAGGAAGTGATTGTGCCCCTGTACTCAGCACTGGTGAGGCCACGCCTCAAGTACTTTGTCCAGTTTTGGGCACCACAGTACGAGAAAGACATTGAGGTGGTGGAGCAGGTACAGAGGTGGGCAACGAAACTGGTGAGGGGATTGAAGAACATGTCTTATGAGAAGATGCTGAGGGAGCTGGGGTTTTTTTAGCCTGAAAAAGAAGAGACTGAGAGGAGACCTTATTGCCCTCTACAGCTACCTGAAAGGAGGTTGCAGTGAGGGCAGTGTTGTCCTCTTCTCCCTAGAAACTAATGACAGGACAAGATGAAATGGCTGCAAGTTGTGTCAGGGGAAGTTCAGATTAGATATTAGGAAGAATTTCTTTACTGAAAGGGTAGTTAAGCATTGGAACAGGCTGCCCAAGGAAGTGATGGAGTCACCATCCCTGAAGGTGTTCAAAAATCATGTAGATGAGGCACTTCGGAACATGGTCTTTTGGTCATGGAGATGTTGGGTAGAAGGTTGGACTTGATCTTGGAGAACTTTTCCAACCTTAACAATTTTATGATTCTATGTAGGCAAACAGGGGAAAAAAACAAGAAAAAAAAACATCTTTTTTTGGTTTGGTTTGATTTTTTTTACCGTTCTGAGAAATTGAGGCAACTTTTTCCATACTTATTGGAATATTAAATCTGTCTTTATAAATCTGAAGTAAAGAAACATGACAGACACATGCAAGAATGGTAGATAACAAGGTGAAGGATCAGAGGCTTAACCAATTGCTCCCTGATGTCAAACTAAGAATCAGCAGAAATAATCACTTTGGCATCAGACAGGAAAAGTCAAAGGTCGAGATTTAATGCCATCACAAAAGGATTCTTCAAATAAGCCAAGAAGGTGCTTACTAAAGCATGATTATTTGTTGTGTTTAGGGATTCAGAGCAAAGATTGAAGTCAATGGAAATGCAAGGTCTGCATGGAAAAATGGTAGAGCTGTCATATCTGGAAAATCTTTCCCACGATTATTTTTTTATGTGATTAAGTCCATAGCAAGTAGGTGGGTAGACTTCTCTTCCCTACTTTTCATCTCATTAACTAATAAGACTTATATTAAAAGGATATAATTTTTTTTTTCAACAAAATATAAACCAATGTTCAGCCTTGTTATCATACATTTAAACAATTATATTTTAAGATCTAAATTTTTAGATCCTTGAGAAAATCTCCTTTCTGATTTTTTTGATGTCCATATGATGGCCATTTGGAGTTCATCCTTGAATATTTGAAAGTTTTCTATTTTATCTTTAATTTTTTCTTGTATTTTTGATTTATCTTCCTCCAGGGAGATAAAGGACTTGAACACCTGTCACTTCTGTTCACACAAGCTGGAAGGTTTAGGTGTTTAGCAAAAAAAAAGTTCCTACTAGTTTCCAAAATTCTCAAATAAAATAAGTTTCCCATTTGCCATGTACTAAGCAAGGAAGTGTTCTGATTCCTTTCATGGCTGTGCTCTGTGTGTGACACACCCAAGTTGGAGCGGATGGAGTCCATTATGTGAAATGAGTTATCAGGTTAAGGGAGGAATATAATAGCAGAGGAACTGCTTTGAGAGAATAGATCAATAACAGCATCTTGTCTCAAATCTGGATGCTTCAGACGAAGGTGTTAAACCCACTTAGTGCATGTGGTATTATACCATAGGGAATATTTCTTCCTTACCACACCTGGTGATCAGTTTATACCATGAGGCTTATGGATTAAATTCACATTGTAACTATTCAATACTTTCATTTTCAATATCCAGAAAATGCATATTTCTAAATGCTGCTACGTCTGACTTCCAGATACAAGTCTGTAGTTTTAAGCCAACTGCCTATATTGTTTTGTTTTAAAAAATAAGCAACTGAAATAACACAAGTAGGCAAACACAGAAACAAAACAGACAACCTAATAAAGCAAAAGTACAACCAAAGAGAATATATAAAAGAATGTAGAAAAAACAAACCAAACCACCAAAAACTTATAAGCTAAATTTTTACTACTCTTTTCATTTATATTTAAAAAACCTACAGATACTCCAAAATATCTTTTTGTCTGAGTAAAAATGCCAGGAGTAATTTCCAAGGATTTTGAGCTGCAAGTCTGACAAATGTTCTTTTAATTAACATTGCAAAGGTTCCACTACTTAAAAGAAGACTAAAGGTTGCAAGTCACTGCAGATGTCAAATTTATTGGGTGGAATCAGGATGTACAATGTTATTTTTTTCTCACAATTCTGAGGCCAAAATTTCAGCAATCTGTTGTAGTTAAGGGTGCAACCTGCTCAAAGATCTTCCTTCCTTTGTTCTTTGTGGTTAAGATTTTCAAAGGAATGACAAGATGATTGTGATGTAGTTCCAGTTAATTCCATTAGTAAGTGGTTCACAGGTCCTACCATCGCTTTTGAAAAGACTGTTCATTAGTTTATCTAGAAGGAGGTTTTCCCAAACTGCACATCAATTTTTATTGTTAAAATTTACGTTAATACTTGTCCTAAGAGTTTTCCATGGGAAAGTCTGTCATTTTGCCATTTTTTTTCCTTCTGCACTGTTACAAAATATCAAACACTTTGAAACTTTATGTCAAACAAAATATTCTGAACTATTTCTGTTTTGACCTTACTAATATGTATTAAGATAGTTTGTATTTAGAAGGCTATCTACGAAGGCAAAGCAAGTATACTGATGATTTCCTCGGGAAAAAAAAAAGTTAATAAAAATTACATGTCCCTCTGAAATTTTCAAGCTCATACAATTTATATTGTTATTGTCATTGATCTTCTTATTAAAATACAGATCACTTGAAACTTAACTAATGAATCATAAATCCGAATAGTCACTTCCAGTAACATATGGAGGACTTGACTTTCCTTCCTTTGCTATTTCATAAAGTAGCAATGTTGCCTATATCCAGTGTGGTTTGAAAGTAAAAATATTCTGCATTTGTCTGAGTGGTTTAAATGCTAGTTCAACTATGTCGAAACATAAGACTTTTAAGTGAATTGCAAAGGGTTTTTTATAAGGACTATTTTTCTTCAAGTGAAGTGAGAATTTAGTTATTTTTAGGACTTCCACTCTGTATGGCATAATACATTTGCTTCATTGTACAACCCCTCATGACATCACTAGGAATGAGGAAAGTACAAAAAGATGAGAAATCTGCCCTCAAGACCTACAACTAGGTTTTAATCAACATGTAAACAGCATATGTGGTCCCACTGCAATGAAAAGGAATTACTCAAATGGGAGAACTTTGCCCTTACAGCACAGAGTACCATGAAGGTGCATGTTAAAGGAGGCAAGAATTTCAGAAGCAGTGAGAACAGGGCTAGCACAACTTCTGCTGAAAGCAAAACAAGTGGGTTTGACCATAATCTCTCATGTCCTTTCTTAATAGCAAAGTGTCAAAATTTAAAAGCATGGTCTGAATGTCTCCATATTTCACTGACTCAGAGTTTATCTTTGCATTCTAACAGTGATTTAGAACAAGCCTTCTAAAATTGCCGTGCATTTTCTTGAAGGGGAATTAAGTTACAGATGATGTGTTATATACTAGAGTATTCCCATGTGAAGTTAAATGATACTCTCCATGGCACCTAGTTATACCATTTGCAGTTGGTCTTATCTTGAAAATGCAGATTGCTTGCCAAGAGGCGCTCCTGATCATTCAAGTCTGGGCAAAATCTCACATGATCAGAAGGCACACATTTGATTTATGTCTGAGATACTCTTTTACACACCATTACTCACACTCTTTAATTACAAAACACTGCGTAAGCACATGTGTCAGAGTACAAGTCTGATTTACTACACAGTCGAAAGGGGAAGCATCAGGTTTTCTGGATTCATATTTAGTACTTGAACAATGAAAAATGTTATGTCAAAGCCAAGGAGATGGAATGACTATCAACTGGTGTCGTCCTTGCTCTGGCTTTCAGTCACCTTCTGTGATTAGATATTAAATTTTGTGAAGGGCACACTTGATACCCCAAATATATCAGCTTTATTAAATTAAATACAATCCAGGAAAGAAAGCAGAGTGCTTACATATTGTGGCCAGCTTTGAAATGAGATGCTTTAACCAAAAGTCATGAAACTTTTACCTTTTTTTTCTTATCTTTTTTTCTTCATGAAAGATGAAAGTCAAATAGCTCACAAGTTCCTGGGAATTGCTGAGTAAGTTGGAAAGTTCCTGTTTTGAGTCTCATATTTAGAAATGTAAAAACATGCATTTTAAATTAATTTAGTTAAGAATCTATTGTTACCCTGTAATACTAAACTTTCAAGGTGGGAAATTAAAAGGGGTTATTAGATCTACTCCCTTTGTTGTGTCAGTCTCAGCCCTTTAAGTTCTTACTAGTTTACCCAGTTTGATACTGAGTGCTTAAACCTGAAAGTTAAATATTTTTAATGATATCCTGACTGTAGTATACCTTTGTATAATATGTCTGTACTCTATCATAAAGCAGGTTTATTTAAAAAAAATAAAAAGGGAAAACTCAATCATTTCTGGAGAAGACACTTGATATTTAACATGAGGTATTGACTCATAAAATCTATAAAACACTGTTATAACCATTTGCTTTTCCAAGCTTCTCTGTGGACTGTAAAGTTTTGAGTATATACAGCTTCTGTCTGAACCATGTTTCAGCAGCTAGAAATAAACAGACAACAGAAGCAGAGATTAGATCCATTTGTGACTCAAATGCAAAAGCAGGGCTAATAGAATATCAGAGCCAAAATCCATGAAATGAGGAGAGATTACACCACTTGAAAATCTGACCCTTAATTAAACAGTGCACAGTTCGCTTCCATTGGTCCCACATTATGATCACATTTTTCTTCCTTTCTAATTTGCTATTGTTATATAATTGCAACTCCTGCTATTATTGCTGTTATTATTGCTCTATTAAGCACCCGTTGACCTCAAATGAACTTCATGAAAGGACTTCTGAAACTCTGATTTAGTGTAATGAAGTGATATTTTAACTCATTTGCTTTCCTGAGATATTCCAATCTTCCAAACAATTTTTAAAAAATTTATTTATTTAATCTAAATGAGGGTTCAGTATGAAGTGCTTGGTCTTTTTATTTCTAAAATTAATTAAAAAAGAAGGAAAAAGAAGAAAAAGAAAGATAACACTACAAAAACATTACTGTGGCCATGAAGGCTTCTCACTAGTTTATTCAGAAGTAAATACACAAACTTGATGGCTTTATGCTTTAAAAACCTATGGAAAAGAGATATTGTAGCTGACCACAAAACTTACAAAATAATTTTGTAAATACATGGTTGTGCAGAGAAGGACAATAGGAAAGGTGAGAGAGAACTGCAGAGAAAGACTGTTCTCACTTTTTAATAGGCCTCACAAATCACATATCCTTTCAAAACTGGTTAAACCTTGGACTCCTGTAAAGCCCACCTCACCATTGATTTTGCAAGCATGACACCTCTTATCCCTTTATTAACCTCTCCATTTTATGATCTGTTAGTCATAGATGCACATCTGCTTCACAAGCCAGAACAGCACCTGCCTAAACATCTTAAAACCAAGGTGTCTAAGTACCTAAGCAGGACATGAGCTTCCTTGCAACTGGGGAGTGTATCCTGGTGGTACAGCCAGTGGAGCAGCAATAGCTCTGCTGATCATATGGTGCACACTTGTGGTCAGCTAGCATGGTGCTTGGCCAAATAGCAAGAAACACTCAGGTGCAAACAGTTGCAAATTATTTAAAGGGAATAACATGAATTTGTTACATGGAAGAGCCTCTCAAAATATCTATGTGCAAGCCACAGGGTCAGAGTTGTGAACACTAAGCCAGAATCTCTGTTCTTTCTTGGAGCAGTACCATACTGTAGCCTTCTGCTCAGTAAAAATAAACTCTGTAAAAAGTTCAAATGAGTTCTTATATTTAAAGCTCGGGGGAGATAGCTTTGGTGTCCTGAATATTCTATTAATAAACTAGTCCTGTAAAGGAACACCTTCTAGCTTTGAATGTGCCTGTCCCACATTCCTTCCTCAGGCATTTAAAAAAAATTAACCATTGCTCAGATATTGAATGAATATTCTTACTGGGACATAGTTACAGGAAATAGCTCCTTGGCAGCTATGCATTGGAGAGAACTTGTCTGCTGATCTTTCATTTATATGTTTGTTTAGCATAGCTGTTCCCTGAAATAACATTATAGTTTTTCTTATATATGATAAGTTGAATCAATATTATGTAGGGAAGACTTCTCTCCATATTCCCTTTTTAGACACAAGTATCAATCAAAGGCTAAAGTGTAGGGGCAGAAAAGCTGCACTGCTGAACAAACTCCACCAGTGGGGGTTGTGTTTCACAAAAATGCAAGGCCTGATCTCCAAGCATGTTTTATAACGGTATAAAAGGTGACACAAGTCTGTGTTAATCTTTGAAGCAGGAGAAAACTGGACACTGATCTCACCACCTCTTCATGCCCTGAGAAGTCAGTGGCTGAGAGCAAGGATCTATGCTTCCTGCTTACAGTGCAACCTGCACTAGAGATAACAGCCTGGAGACAGAAAAGTGACCCCATATTGCCCTTCATCTGGAATGAGAAGCAGCCTGACACTGACCTTACAATCCCAGTGCTTGTTTGCTCCATGAAAATGTTCCAGCAGCTTTGCTCATAAGCTGCTGCGTGTTTCCCACTCTCAGCAAGGCTCATTCCTTACCTGCCCTTATGCTTTGCAGAAAACCTAAATGCTAAAACTGGATCATGCAGAAATTTCAAAGTCATTATTGTTTTGTGGGTTAAAACAGAATGATTTTAATAGAATCATGGCCTGATTGATGTTATTTGTTGGTATAGAAGACAGGAACTTGTGAAGAAAGGCAAACATGAGTTTTGAAGCAGTGAGGTTTTTGAATGGTTCTCAGTGGAAATGCTGCTGCCCTGTAACCAACAAAACAATTCATTTAGCTTCTGCCTTTTTTGGGAATGCCTTACCCAACTTTAATTGCTAAAACACAGTGAATGAAATCCTCGTCTTTCCTAAAGCTGTTAGCTTCATTCCCCCAGACTCCACCAGGGCCTGGATTTCACCCTCTCCCTTACATTCCTACTTTGGCCTTCAAACTTTGTAGCTGAGAAATTTCATAACTGAATTGCTCATCTCAGCCCACAGGGCATAGCCGTTGACCCCGCTTCTACACAGCTGGTGCGGAATAAAAGGACACTTCAGGAAATTTCATCTGCCAAGAGGTGCTTTCCACCACACTATCTATCACCTTAACAACTGCTGGGGAGCAAGTACATAATGTGCTTGACATTAGCAGCTGTTTTTGTAACATTCCAGTTAAATACCCGAGGCCAAGACTACTGGGTCTTATTGAAAATACCCTTACCCTCAAACTAGATTGTTTCCCAGGAAATGCTGGAGAAGAAAATGATTTCCCAAAAGAGACTCAGCCTCTTTAATCTACTGGGGTGATTGCTTGTGAAAAATCACTGATTGCACTTCTAAGTTGAAATTAGTCATGTTTAAATGTCACTGATTGGAATACCTGGTACTGTAAACCTAAATGAAGGGGAGATTGACAAAATATCCTAATCAGGAAAGAAGAGTATTAAATTAACTTAATATTCTAAGGTACTTAATGAATTATACAAAGGGTGATTAATTCAGTTCAAAACCAAATCAGGACTGACAGGCAGTGGATTTTTTAGTTCTTATTCTAGTGTCTACTTAAAGGCTTGTGTGGCAATAACTTTGGTAAAATCCCTGCCCAGATCTTCATATTAAGATATCCAAATAGAAAAAACAATAAATATTAACAAACATATAAACAAACAAAAAAGCGTCTTTCCCTCTTGCACCAAACAGCGAAGGCAGTATCATTATCTTGGAGAAGTCAAACAAGGATCGATGTCCAGTGCCTCTTGGACCTTAATAATTGTCCTGTAAGAAAAAGTTAGATACATATATGTTAATGTGATTGTTTATCTGCTACCTGTTTTCTCCTATTAAATAACAGAAATACAGTGAAATCAGCTAATTGATATTTTCATATTAAAAAATTACATTATCTTTTGTATATCTAACATTAATGCATGATAGGCAGAAAAAGAGAAGATAGAAATCTAATCTGTACCTTATAAAAAGATGTGACATGACTAATAGGACACTCACCCTGGGATTTATATGAATAGTCAAAATGCTACAAGCTCTCATTGACAAATGTCCCTGAATTCACAGCTGTGTATGTTACCTGGCCACTGTAGACTTTTACTGAAAACTACATAAGCTGTTATGTTCAAGTAAAATGTAATATTAAGAAGCCACCATACCTGAACAGGTGAAAAGAAATCCATATTTTTGTTGTGCATCTCTCATATATGTAAAAAATTGACATAAGGTGATCCTCTTCTCTGTCTGACCAGGTTCACAGTAGTTTCAAAATATTATGCAGTCAAAACCAATTAAATTGTCAAGGAGTTCAGCAGCAAGGGTAAGATTTGTTGCCTCTTCATTACTTCACATAATTCTTAAGATATCTATTGGTTTAAATACAGGTGTTAGTGGTTATCAATCACCTTGCAAATTAAAACCTTCAGGCCAGTTTTCACTGGTTTGTTGATAGGGTGAACATATCTGCCTGAGACCATTGTTTAGCAAACACATGTAATTGAAGAAGAAACAGTTGCTATTGTCATGTTGAAGCATTAAAATTACTTGCTTACACTGCTGGAAGGTTTTATGGGCAGAGAGAGATTTGGCAAATTATTTCCCAGTGAAAACACTTTATAAGGAAGCAAATTACATTTTCTGTATTTCTGGGTGTTTTCTAAGGTTTATAGTTCTTTATTTTGTGTCTCTGAGAGCTGTAGTACACCCCAGAAACTTTAACAGTACCTTAGATGTAGAACAGTATTGGAGAGAATATTTATCAAGCCAGTATCTGAGACAAGGAAACTCAGTACCAATTTCTGCTTCTGGAACTGGACTACATATATGTCAGGGAGAAGAAACCCAAGTCCATGTCTCCACTTTACCCAGTGACTGTTCTAATCACTCTTGTTCATGGACTCATGAGTCATTTTCTAAGAAGTGGAACAAAGTAAACATTTTCATCTGGAACAGTTCACATACAGGTCTCCCCTGAGGGAGCAAGAGGTGTGATTTTAAATTAATGAGAAGATGGTTCCTCTGGAAAGGAAACAATGTATAAACATAATTACATTGTGCTTTTAGAAATTGACAACTTGGGTGTCCAGCACCAGCAGACAAGTCTGAACTATGAACATCTAGATGAACATTATCATGAACTCTGTCATGAACATAGAATCTAAGACTCCTTAGAAGGAACAGAGATCCAGTACTCTAAATACCTTTTACTGTCTGTTTTGGTTGGTGATCTCAAGTGGCTTCTGCATTGCACTTTGAGGAGTACTATACATGAAACTTAAATACCCAATCAAAGGTCTAACCACAGATTGCACTGCAGGCAGACATTTAAATGTTAAGCATTGTACCAGTAGACATAGCGTCCTGTAAATTCTTTTGCAGATTCAGATTTTAATTCACTTTAATTTCTGAAAATGTGTCATCTATAGCTCTTCCTAGTATCAGTGGAGATGAAGAGGCAACTGCAGGAGGAGAGTGACCTCATCTATAGCTGTGTTATGCTGGAGGCACTTCCTTCAGGAGATTATTCATACTAAAAGGAGACTTTTTGGGTTTTTGTTTGTTATTTTTTCCCTTTCTTATTTCTTACTCAAGATTTCCCTTAGAAGGAAAAAATTCTATTGACTAGAGAAGCATAAGTGATTGATTTAGATTAAATATCTAACTTTCAATAGGTAGAAGTGGTTAAATGAATCCTAGCCTTCATGACTTACTTTGCCATCTGTAAAATTACAGCTGTTCTCTGCCTCCCTCACCAGGAGGCTGTAAGGTTAAATACATTGAAGATTGAGAAATGTTCAAAAATGGAACTTGTGTATGAGCTAAGAACACAGAAGTCAGCAGGAATTTTGCTACTGACTTCAGTTGTGCCAGGACTTGACCTGAATGATTTAACTTCTATTTGGAGGAAGCTTTGACTGTTTTGTTTTCTGTTTGTTTTTTTTTTTATGTCCCAGTATTGATAGAATAGGTAAAAAAGTCAGTATTTGATGGCTTTCAGAAAATCAGGCTTTCTTATTAAGAACTGCTTACAAAAGACAATAGTCGAACTCTAAATATCAAGGAAGGCTTAAATAACCTCTTGACCATATTTCCTGTATTATGTTTTATAACATTTCTAAGTATGATCACTTCTGCAGATGCTGGTTGCTACGGTTCTCTCATGAGAACTTCAGCTATTTAGAAATGCATGGATGTATACAGCATATTTTTTCACTGAATGTCAAGTACCGAGACACTAGGTACACAACCAGAGGAAAAAAAAATGTTTTCCCATTGTACACAAGTGTGATAAATTCACAGAAAACTTTTAGTCTTGATAATCTCAAAACAGTAACAGCCTTAAAACTCTTCTTATATTTCCTTAAGCAGTAAAGATACAGAGCAGACATGATTGTGTTCTGCATAATATCATCAGATTCTGAAGCAGTTCCAAGATCCTACACCTAGCTGTGTGCCCAGTTGCATTCCAGCTTCATACCAGTCAGAGTAAACCAATTTTTCTCCCCTAACTTGTGTCTAGACAGGGTAATGGGCCAGTTTTTACTTTTTTGCATAAGAGGGTGTCAACATTTTGCAGACAGTTCACTTTGGCTACTCTTATCCTGATGACTGTTGATTACTTCTCAAGGAAGCTTTCTTTCACTCTTTCTCCAGTGTTTCAGGAGAAGTCAGAAACACATGGGTATCTAATAAGATGGGGCAGATGAAAATACCTTCTCATGTAGATCTAAGTATGCATTCAAGTGTGTAAAATCAGACTCTGCCAAGCATTAGGAATATCCTAGCTATTTAGTTATTTCTATTGCCATTACACTGTTGCTTCACTGGACTTGAAGGATAACATCTTAGCAAGACTAAGTGTAAGACACTCAAAGTCTTGCAAGATGTCTAGAGGTAGTCTAAATATTAATTATTGTAACTGAGGACAGAATTTAAATTGTCTGGTGGAATCATATCATAACAGCACTTTACAGCAACATGATCAAAGAAGCAAAATGTTCCGTTTATTTCAAAATATTTCCCCAAAGACCTTGTGAGATTATAATGCTTGGCTTGCATGAAGAGAAAAGTGTTTATATATTTCAAAATATAGAGAAATTACACTTCTCTCTACAAAACATCAGAACTTATGGAATTTAAAAGGCAAACTCCTCTCCTTCTAGAGTTCCAGAGGAAAATATTTCCCAACAATAAGCTACAGTTTGCCAGCTCTGACTCTAAGCTTTAGGACATCATGTGTTTTCAAGCCCTCACATTCCACAAGAGAAAGCCTGGCAAGGAGAGAAGTGTGCGTTGCTAAGGGAGATCTACAGCAAAAAAAGACCACATGCTAGTTCTGTGAGTGAGAGGGTAACCCCTAAATCACACACTGGAGTACGCCCAAATTTCAGCTACTTATGGGTCAGCAGAACAGAATAACACTGTCATATTTAGAGATAAATTTCCAATGCCTGAGCAGATGTGAAGTGGAAATAGTACTAATGTAAGAACCGAAAAGCTTTTATCTTTAGCCTCTTGTTTACTGTTGCAGTAAGTCCAAATCTTATCCAAGCTGGAAGATGAACTTACTGTAAAAAAATATGTAGCTTTTGGAGAATGATGGTTGGTATTACCATGATATAAACTCCTGCATATGATTCGGCAAAGTATTAAACCCAGTTGAGCTGAACGTATCTGCCTGGAGTAGCTATAAATTCTTTGTTCAGATCTAAATTAAAGTTTTTGTTTTGTTTTTTTTTTGTAATTGCTTATGCCCGTCATATGAAAGACTCTATTCCCTTATCCTTCTTTTGCAGAACATTTCTCTTTTCCAGACATATTACATGCATTCAATTCAACACCAGTGAACATTCTCAGAGATACGTCTGAGCTTTAGATACATCTCCATACTGTTTTGTTCCAATACATGCAGGAATATATTCTGAAATGCCTATGGCTTGTGATGTCTTGCGAACTGAAACATTATTTTTAATGCGGTGAGGTTAACCTAGTTGAATTTTTATGCAAACATATGTCAGTGACATGAGAATAACAAGAGTCTTGTCTATCTGGTAGCCATCCATTATGCATACATGTTGGTAATAATAAAAAATGATCTGTGTGTTTGGTCCAGCAATAAAAGCACATCTGGTGTCTGTGGGCTTAAACTTCATTGTTATGTATTCTGAAAAGAAAGAACAATTCGAAGATTAATGAAAAATCTCTATTTCCCCTTCCAGTGCTGCTGTGGGAGTTCATAATTTCTTTTAAGGAAAAAAAACCCAAACAAATAAAAAACACCTCACTCCCCCCCCCAAAAAAAAACAAACCCTCAGAAATATTGGATTTGGAAAACTAGTTTACATGATATCTTAAATGTTTCAGTGTCAGATACACAGAAAACAGATCATAATATGGCAGCTATCTTCTTTTTGTAACCCTATAATAATTTTGGATTTTAAACCAGGTTCAAATAACAGCTACTATTCTTTTCCACTAATCAAAAAAACAAAGTCACAATAGCTAGATCAGGATAAAGTAGCTGTACAATAGCTGAAAAAACAGTAATACGATCCTTTCTTTACTTAGTGGAAAACTGATTTAAAAGCTGTCAGGTTCACATCAAAATGTCTTCCACAAAACTGACTCATTCTACTTTCTAAATTATACAGATTTAAAGGGGTTTTGATTTTTTTTTTTCTCCACAATGTCCAAGCTATTCACATAGAGTGTTTTACAATAGTGATCAAATGTGATGCCCAGAAAAAGCTGTGGGAATTGAGGCCCATGAAATCTTGCTTCAAATGCTTTTATATTTGCTGTCAGAGATGGATATCATTCTCAAAAGAAGGGTGTTACTTTGGCTCTCAGAGTATTGCTGACCCTTCCCTTGTGTGCTTGTCTCAGAAGAAGTCGGAATAATTGTATAGTTTAACCCTCAAACAGTGATCAGTAAAACTATTTATCGGTCATCGCTCTATACTCAGTAAAAGTGGAATCTGGGAGCCTGTAAAAACAGGAGAGCCCCAAACTGGAAAAAGAAGGGCCGTTATGTGCCCAAGTCCCTTATTGTTGTGCTTTTTAATAATTAAATATGTTGGAGCTTTCAATTACTTTCCTCTAGCACTTTGCTTGGACTCCAGAGGAGGAAAGTAAAGGTAATAATTCAACAGTTTCAGGGGAGGAACAAGACATTTAGCTGGAAACGGATGGATCTGCTATAGAAAGCTCAGGTGTTCATTAGCAACCAGCAACCAGCACTTCAGATTAGGGAAGAGAGCAAGTATCTAAAAGCAAGAGATCTAAGAGCTCTTTGCATTATTTAGGGCTTGTGACGCATGCTGAGTACTTTTTTCTTAAAAAACTAGGCCATTGAAATCATGAAGGCTATTAGTGGAGCATAGTATTATTTCTTGTGAGGAAGAGTCTGACTCATATGGTTGAATTTTTGATAGCTTACAATAAAAAGAAATGATCCGAGCCCTCTGATCATTCTATTTCAAAGCACAATATAGCATAAAGACTGTTAGTAAAGTTTTTTTTATGTTCAATTAAATATTTTAGTGTGTTTACTTTTGCTTGTAGTGTGATGTTCCTCTTCTACAGTGGATGCATGTAACAAGCTTAGTTTTCTTTTTAGGTTTGACATTAGACAACTTTTACAATTCTCAGCAAAAAGCTGTAAAACTGTTTTAAAAGTAATTTTCTTAAAGTGTATGGTAGAAATACAGTGTAAATAACTGTGATTGCACAACTTTAGGAGCTATCACACTCCAGAGGAAGGTTGTATTGTAGAAATGCAACAGTTAAGCAATCCACGAGGATATAGGTTTTTCTAGCAAATGCTCTGAGAACTATGTCTTCTAACTTGGGAATGTTTACATTGTATAAAAAGAGCTGATCTAATTAATCTGTAGTCACTGTCAACAAAACTTAGAGCAATAGTCAGTATGTGAACTGGCACAAAGGAAGCAGTCAGATAACCCTGAAACAAGCTGCCTAGACCAGATGGGTGGTCTTGCAGGTTGTCACTTGGTTTGCCCTTTCTGTTTACATCACTTAGTTATTTTTTTCCATTAGAGAAGGCCTTCAGATGCAGGGATGATTGGTATGTTTTCTTAGTTTCATACCCATTCATCATGTTCTAAATATTGATTCAGCAGCTAGAGTCTGGTGTCACTGAAATGCTGGATACTCAAATCAATAGAGGATATTCTTGTTACTAGGCTGATAGGATCTGGATGTCTGTGACAAGCGTTTTTATTTCTCACTGTGAAGGCCATCGCTATGTGTGATAAATTTTCTTGTGAAGGACCTAATATTTAAGATAACTCCAGACTCAGAATGAACATACTCTTTTCACAGCTGAGTGAGAAACACCTTTTTTGTCCCTCAGCCTGAACTCTCTTTTATCTGTTTTATGCTACTGCAGAGTTCACAGAGGCTTTGGGGGAAAAAGGGACTACAGCTCACATCCAAGGATAGACAGTAACCTAGGACAAGCAAATCAGAAAGTCAGAACATTACACATTCCTGCCTCAAGTAACATGTTTTGTAAAAAATAACATTAATCAAATAGTCTGCAGTTACATTCTGTAGTTGCCCAGTTGCTTCCCTTCCATAGTTCCTGTTGTGGAGTAAGTGAAGATCTTTTCTTCCCTCTCACATATGCATATACACACACATGTTCACTCATCTAATATTACATTTATAAAAGATTGCTTCCAGCTTGGACTCCTAAATGTTTCACTGAGAGACAGTAAATGCTGTAGAAGGAGAATTTGGTGTATGTACAATCACTGTCTAATGAGATAAAAAATCAGCTGAATGTCTGAATGGGTGTTGGATATACTTACAAATTAAACACTGAATTGTATGTTTAAGAAATGAAGCAAAACTTCATTGTACTGGAAGAAAAATCAGACAAGGAAAATATGACAAATCTGTTTCAGTTTTGTGATGTTTTTAAGTTTATTTCACTTGAAATTAAAAGACCTGTGTATATAGAGATATGTATATAAATATGTACACGTATGTAAGTTGTGAATTGCACTACATGGGCAAATGGTCACTTTTGAGAGGCATGAAATTGTAAAGATATAATATTACCTGTAAAAGATATAATCACACAAAGACCATGAGAAATGTGAACCATGAGAACTTCCTCTGCAGCTATATAAGGTTCAGTTTTTACCATTTTGAACCAACACATTTATCTATTTGATTGAGATACTGATGAATTGTGAGTGCCAGGGCAAGGAGGGGGCCAGTTAGGATTGCCTGAGTTGCCTACTGAAGAGATGCCACTTAACAGAGTGAGAGAGAAGAAAAGGATCAAAAATTTTTAAACTGCTTCTAACATTTAAGATTTATTTTTGTGTGTGAAAAGCTGATCCTTTTTATAAAACAAACAAACTTAAAAACCAGCTTGTAAACTTTCAGCCAGTGTTTAACAGTATTTTTTTTCTCAAATCTAGTGGCAAAATCTCTCAATAAATGAAAAATAATTTCATATTAAAACAGTTTCCTGATGAAAATACCATGTATGTTTGATAAGAAATGATCCTTATTGGTATTTGTAAGTATAAAGAAAACCAACTTTATATTTTCAAAGATTCTTTAAAATCAGTTTTATGAAAGGAAGAAGTTAGGGATCCAATAAGGTCATGAAATACTAAGTAGGGCCTTCCACCAAGGTTTAGGAAAAGGCAGAAAGAAAGGACGAAGACAAGGTTTTTGTAATAGTTCAAAGCTGGACTGAAGCCTTAGTTTGGGTGTTTTGTCTGAATTAGTTCACTTGTCACTAACTCATTTCCACATAGTGAACAAATGAATACATTTGCTTTTGAGTACTGGTATGGTCAATATGTGATCATTCTTGTTGATAAATGTACCCTTAAATCTTAAGTGAAAAAAATCATAAGTAAGACTTAAGTGTTTGAGAATTCAGATAAATAATTTGTCAGGAAACTGTAACCATCTGTCAATTCCTTGCACTGTTAGGTTTTTGCTTTCTTTTTTTTTTCCCTGGGTTGCTAGAGAAGATGACCAAACTGCCAAAGCCAAATAAAGAACATACCTTTTGGGCTTGTGAACAAAATAAGTGAGAAGATGATCAGTTACATAAAGGAAAACCTTTAACATCATAAAGAGGTTACTTAGATAGTCAAAATGAATCACAAATTTTCACTATAAAATAGAGGCCAAAAGTACATTCCTGAGATATTCTGTGTCAGCAGCCATTTTATATGGCAAGAAACTTATTCTACAGCTCTATTCCACAATCAGCTTTGAAAGAACTAAGGTCAACATGGAAATGACAGGTGTTTGATATGAAACAGCTAATGGAAAATACTGGCATCTCATTAAAAATGACATGACTTTACAAGGTGTAGGGTTGCATAAGAAACCACTCGATCCCTGTCTCCTCTGGAATTTAGATGACATATCCTACTTGGAGACTATGCCAAATCCTGACAGGTTGAGGCCGTTTCTCTACTTTGCTATTCACAGAAATGATAAAGACAATCCATGATGTAAACAGTCAATGTAGACCAGGCTAGATTTAACAATGCTAACTCAAATACCAGAAGCACCATTATCATCAAGAAACAGAATACAGTAGCTTGAATAGGCTGTTTAGGCAACCAGACTTCTGCTACACAGGGTAGGAATGGTCTCATTTACAGCAGGCATCTACATTACTTCCTCAGACACTCCTCTAGGGGTCATGGTGATGTCAGAGGAAAGAAATGTGCACTTTTAGGAACTAATTTATCCAACTAATTTTAGGCATGTATTTTAAGAAGAAATCAGGGTGGTCTATGCTTAGGGAATGTACTAGGTATCTAGAAAAAAAGTTTTCTTAAACCTTACACTGTATATGCTGTGTGGAGTCAGCTTTTGTGCCTTTGGTCCATTAATGCATGTAAGGGAAAGGCTGCTAATTGCAGTGTGTCCCTATTGCAATTAGAAGTTTCTTGACTTACTGGTGTCTGGTTTATTATTTTTCTCCTTTCATTGCTTTTTTTTTTTTCCTGTCATATCCATAAAACACCCGTATGTTAGATAATTCCTCAGAAATGGATGAAAGTTGGCCAGTTAAAAAAATTCAGAGTTGCCAAGAAAGACAAATAATTACAGACTTTGTATGGTCTCCTTTGCTTGGCATATATTCCTGCTCCCTAAAGAAATTAATCTTATATTCTTCATACTGCAGAGCTCTAATACTCTAAAATGTTTCGCATCATCACTATAAACATGAAATATTCTTTAGTATTCAGTGTTAAGAAATCTTTTTAGCAATAAAATGAAGACTTTTAAAGTTGTTTTTCAAGGTACAGCAAATTGTGTTGTCTGTTTTTTGAGCTTTTGATGTTTGCTTCTGATTAGTAAGGCAAGAAAATTCCTCCTCTTTGTCCATTTCCTTCTGAGTGAAAGTGAGATTCTTGCATTCCTCTCAGTTTTAGGAGCAGTTATCTTCCACAACTAAATATCAACATGACAAATAACAGGTTCTGTTATGATAGGACATGGGGTAGTGGTTTTAAACTAAAAGAGGGTAGATTTGGACTAGATGAAAGGAATACATTTTTTACAAAGAGGGCGGTGGAACACTGGAACAGGTTGCCCAGAGAGGCAATAGATGGAAACATCCATTGTAATCTGTGGAAACATTCAGGCCCAGATTGGACAGGGCTCTGAGCATGTGATGTAATTGAAGATGTCCCTGCTCATTGTAGAGGTATTGGACTACATGATTTTAAAAGGTTTCTTCCAACCCAAAACATTATATGATTCCATGAAATGAAGTAAAATTGTGAGAAATAGCAAGGCTGTTTCCCCCTGATACAACAAGACTGTATAAAGAAACCATACAAAATTTAATTTTATGATACCTTTGCTTTGCTGTGAACTCCTTAAGTATGCTAATGTAAACTATGTACAGAAGTTCCTTGTGATTCATCTGTTAGAATATCTTCAACACATTCTTAATATTCGTTAGGAAGCCATAAATAGAAAGAATAGTGCAGAGCCAACTATTTAGTTTAGAACATCTTTAGTAAAATATTTATTCTAATTGTCTCCTCTAGGTTGTTGAAGTGATATAGGTATTTGAAGATACAGAAATAATGTGTTGTGGAGCCTCTGCCAGTTAAACCATTAAGATTTTCAAAAGCATGTTCTAGGATAATCTAGGGCTTAAGGAAGTGTCTAACTACATGTAAAATGGAGAAATTTTTAAGTTGGCATCTTAACTGTCCACAGTTATACTTTAGACTATTTCACTGTGAAGGTAAGAAGCTTGCTTGCTCCCCTTTGAACAGCTAAGAAAATCACCCAATCTATTTGCTTTATATATGAGATCTGAGTTCATTGTATATGGGCACCTCTCTGATCCTATAAGTAATGACTTCACTTTCAAACATGACATTTCCAAACACTGACACAACCATTACTTTTTGTGATCTGCTATTGTGATGAAATATCACCCAGCCCTGGCCTCAGTCCCATGGATAGGAAAATATTTTAAATTTCTAGCCCTGTTAAAAAAATAAATACAGAAAAAGAGAGAAACAGTTTGTGGAAAGCTATGTGGAATAAATCCTAGTTCTTACACCAGACAATATGTAAACAGCTTACAAACCCAACAAATATGAAATACAAAACATTATATGATATAGTATCTATTGGTACTTACTATGTAACTCCTTGAGAGCATGTTGATTTTCCTGTAAAGAGTTTATTTTGGTAGCATTCACAGATTGTAAGGAAAAAAATATATATATGCACAGCAAATAGATATGTTAACTGCAATACAAATCCTTGACTTTTCCTCACGCTTCATGTGTAATTTTGGGGAAATTAAGAAAATAATGCTATTGTTCTTGTTGTGTTTCTCTTAAGAGCCTTAATTTGCCCATGATTGTGGCTAAAGGAACATCCCAGTATCCCATTCAGCAGCCAAGTATGAGGGCACTGTCTGCTGAGGTCCAGCCAAGCTCTCCTGTCCTGGTGGCTTTACAGGGTAGAAAGTAAATACAGTGTCATTGCCATACTCAGTGACTGCTGTGGTGCTGTTTCTAGATTTAATTTTTCAACATTTAAATAAAATGCCATCTATTTTTTTTTTCCCTGCTATTTGTGTATTGCTTTTAATTTGCTAGAAAAGCAAAGAGTAGATGTCTGCATTGTTTTGCAAAGTGCACTTTAGTACCTTTTTAAAATTAAATATTGCTGCTAAAATTTATGTTACTAAAAGTTGGTGTAAAATTTAGTTAAATTTAGTAGATTTTCTTATTATGACTACTGAAAAATACGTAGAAATATATATATAATTATAAAAAATGTCTGCTGACATTCTGGAACAAACTCTGCAAACCATGGCTACATAAATATGCATGTACTAGTCAATTCTAAGTTATGCATCCTTTTTATTTTTATTTTGTATCAATGTCTAAAAACTGTAGGTTTGTTATTTTGAGAATAGCCAGATTCCAGTGCAGACATGCAGAGAAACATAATAATTTCTCTTTCATTTAATTACTCCAGGAAGGAAAGGGAAGAGAAGGGAAGGTGTAGATGTGTAAACTAAAGTTATTATTCTTTTTAATTATTATAGTTTTCAAAGTAAATAAATTACTTATAAGGTATTAAGAATATTTTTAGTCCTTTTTCCAAAGCAGAGATTGTATTCTCTTGAGAAGGAGGGGCAAGAAAAGACTAGAGTGGTGTCTAGAGGGACAAAGATCTTCCTGAGGACAGAGGGGACGCTGTAGCAAGAAGTGTTGCTTTTTCTCAGACCATTCTTCCTCTCTGCAGGACACACCTTTGGGTTTCTGTCCTTCAGGCTTCTGAAATAATTTCTAATCCCTATCTATCCATCTATCCCGTAGCTCAAATGCTTTAGGGAAACGCTGTCAGAAAGGTGAGGGATAGGAAGTGGAGGTGGCCAGCCTGGAGCTGGTGGATGAGACTCATTACTGAGTCAATTTGGCCCAGGCATGAGGAGTCTGGGAGAGAAGATATGTGTGTGCAGCTCAACCCCTGAGAGAACACTGCTGCAGGCCTCATCAGTTTTGGAACAGAACAGCAAAATTCTCCTATTTAATTTATGGCATGTCTATTCTACAGGCCACACTGGAGAGTAGGATTAGCCCAAGGTAGCTGTAAAGGAGCCAGTTCATGCACAAGACAGCAGGACCACAGCAGGATGCAATTCAGAGGTACGAGCTTTACTTCTCAGAGGTGGATAACAGCCTGAAATTCACTGCAGCCTTGCTTGTTTAAAAGCTAGTTCAGGTATGTCTAAATTATTCTTCAGAAAGAGCATCCTTTTTGTTGTTTTGTTTTGTTTTGTTCCCTTCCCCACCCCCCCCCCCCTCCCCCCCCCTGCTCTACAATTTATGTCGCATCTCACAATACTAATCCGAAAAAGAAGAAAACCACAATGATAGAATCACAGACAACGCT
>JANHFX010011488.1:0-70450 GCA_027560015.1 Chloroceryle amazona
AAAGTTTGCAGGAAGTTCCATGTAATGATGTTCTTTCTTATAAAACCAGAAATAATATATTTATATGTTCTCTGGTTAGTGTCCTATGCCAAAGAAACGACAACAGCAACAATAGAAAGTCTTTTCTGAAGAACTTTGTGAACAGCTAAACTTTTCAAGTAAGTACCAGCATCATTCTGTGCCTGATGACCTGTGGACATTAGAATATCTATTAACTTTTCCTACTTCTAAGTTCTAAATTGAGACACTTTAAGTAACTGTAGTTGCCACAGATTCCCCATATAATCAATGAAGGGCCAGTGCGATAATGTCAGAGAACAGCTGGAGATCTAAGAGAGATCTCTCTCTCATAGAGGGTTTATTTGTGACTTCATTAAAAGGCTAATAAATTCAATGGCAACAAGTGCAGCAGCTGAACACATAACAATAGCTGAGATGCTACCCAGACACTCCTTAATAAGTCTGTCCGTCTATTTTTAAGAATACAGTTGTTAAATATTCTCTCTCTGAAATAGACCTGTACATAATTAATGTATATAAAATTCCTTGTTTATAGGAATGGTCTATATCTACATTTTTCATAATGAAGAACATGCCTGGAGGGCTTTTTAGCTTTGGTTTTGGTTGTGCTAGCACCATCTCTATTTATGAGTGTCTTATCAAAGACTGACTTTCAAAAAGAGACTGAAAATTTGAGACATTTAAAACCAGGATGTGAAATGTTTCCTTTCATATAGACTTATGTGCTTCTGAAGCCTGTGTGATAGCACTGTTGCACTGTCATAGAGTGTAGATTTTACAATTGATTTTTGCCAAGGGGTCTTTCATATGGTTTATTTTAATCAGAAGTGGTTTATTTTATGTTAAACAGGAGAATGACATGCTACACAGGCTAAACACAGGAAACTCAAAAGATGTTTGCATTTCAAGTCTTAAGAGTTTAATCACAGGTATATACTTAAAATGACATCATTATTATCTAAGTATTATAAAAAAAGCATTTTATAAAGATCCCATTACTTTTAGTGCAAGAAAATAAGCCCATGTGTACATGAACATCAATTCAGCAGATATTGAAAACTTTTAATTACTGCTGTATCTTTATTGTCAAATTATTGCCATGTGGAGATAAAAATATTCCTTTTTTTTTTCTTTTTTTCTGTCCCCACACCTGACTCATCTTTGTTTCTTTTTTCCATGAAAAAAAAAAAGTGCATAAGGTGTGCTTTACACCCCATCTTCTGCCTCTCATGTGATCTGTACAGAGAGAGAAGCAGGCAAGACCCCAGGCCGACCACCAACAGTATAGTGTATTCCTGCAAATGCAGGTCCCTGGGGGTTCTTGTACTTATTCTAGTAAAGAGAGGAGATCAGAAGGAAGGCAAGAAAGGGAAGGATTGTTGTGTGGTTAGGTGTTAGCATCTAGTTATGCCACTAATTTCTGCCAGTGCAAATAAACTACAACATTTTCAGGAATTAATATCACCGTGTTTCCTGGTAAGGAACAACTTCCTGCCCTCTGTGGAATTCCCATTTTCCTCTAAACTTAGAACTAGAGTTTGCTAAAGCATTTTGCACTAAAAATAGCCCAGTGGGAAAATGGGAAATAAAAATAATCTCATAACTATATGTTTGAATGGCATTTTGCATTCAAAAGAATCAAAGCAAACAATTAAACAGAGCTTGAGTTTTGAAATCAAGAGTTCTGATTTTTGAAGAATTTAAAATGAAAACCACCATTTCAGATGTCCAAATTTACTTTGATCAAACCTATCCAAATTTATGTTTCAGAATTCCTATTTAAAAATTTATGGAATGCTCCATTTCCTAAACCAACTAATATATAGGCTTCCTGTGCCTAAAAATTAAAATTATTTCAAAATATCCAGGCAAAAGAAAAAACATCTTTTTAATATAATTTTGAAAAACAATGTTCACTTTGTAACTATTCAATCCCTATAGGATATCTTGCTATGTGAAGGAAATGAATCATATTCTGAACATAGATACAGAACAGTAGTACCACTTTTAATCAATCTTCCATACACTTAAATAGGTAAATGAAAATAACTTTTGACATTATCAAACGCTTAAGTTTTTCCTAAAATAGGTGCTGAAGGCATATATTCATATCACCATTAAAAATGCTTATGTTATGTGTATAGCCATCCAAAACATGGCTAGTGGTATCTTCAGCTACTTTATTCATAAAGGAAAAAGTTGTGGATACAGATGGGAAATACAGTTGCATGACTTCAGTAACATGGAGGCTGAAGCTATGACCCAAGGATCAGACAGAAGCTGCTGTTTAAGTGGAATGAACACATCTAGTAGCACTTGAGAATTTCTCAAGAGAATAGAAATTCCCCCTTGGGCTTAGGAAAAAAACAGAACCACCCATTGAAAAGTACCAGTTCCAAGAAAAAACAGAATGTCTGAAATAGATCTTGTAAAAGAGCTCTTGTAAACAAACAACCAGCATTTTGATTATATGAACAACCTATAATGCTTTAAAAATGAGACAGTAAAATCCCTAGATGGCACCTGTCTTCAAACTCTTCCACCTCTGCCTCTAAGTATGTGAAAAATGCAAGTGGTATGTTAGAAACTGGATATTTCTTCTTACCAGCAAACCCTTCAATTTATCATGCTACTTGAGCTTCTTAGTCTGACTGCAGAGAATAGAATAAGTACTGTAACTCAGATAAATACATTTTTAACTGTGCTCACTATAAATATTTTGAGAAATAGTTATACAATATGCAACTGCCAAAAGAAATTCAGAAATACTGATATAAATATTCAGATGTACCAACACAGGAAAAAGAAAATCTGATGGTATGATAGTTCTTCTTTTTCTTGTTTAATATACTTAGGTTTGCAAATGGATATAATTACACACTACTTCAAATTGCAAATAAGTTCAACTGTACATGGGCAGACTTAGGAGCACACATACATGAGGCATTGTATGCTGCATTGTACAAGTATAAAATACGTCTTAGAATAATGATATTCGCAAGTCTTTTCAAAGAAGTCAATCTGGTTCAGCTTTCTGCTGATTTTCTCTGGCTGGAGAGAAATAAACACCACCATTTCATGTTCTAAAAAAAGAAACAACAGCTGAGCTGTGGCACAGTCACCACATTTTTTAAGCCACTGAAAACTCAGAAAAACACAGCAACAAAGATGAAAATAAAATATCTGATGGTGCAGATCCCAAAGTAAGTCTAAGACCAAGTGGAATGAAATCTGGATGTGGCCTTCCAGCTAAACAGGGCCTGGCAGTCTGCCCTACACTGATACTACATAATGGACATTATCCCTTTTTTAAGCCTAGGGTCAGGGATGGCTTCTTCAGGCAGGTGCATTCAGGAGTGTAGAGGTAGCAGAAAACTCTGCACTCATGTTGCTTCCCATAGAACAAGGAGGTTTTTCTTTTCTGAAAATGAGTACACTGGCCATTTTGGCATATGTGATGGCCCAATGCCAAACATCAGCTCCTGATAGAAGATCCTAGAAGAAACTGTAACCTGAAGAAGGAAGATACTATTCCCCATGTGTAAAAAGACAAGTTCTTATTTCAGTATGCATTGTTTCTAAAAGCTGAGGGTACCTCTGTTGTTATCTCATTTGGATGCATAGTATGTTGTTGTTTGTTTTTTTTTTACTAGAATGTATAATTCATGCAAAAAATTGATGGAATCATAAAATGTTATCATGATCATTTTGAAAATAACTGCTTTTTTTTTTTCCTGTTAACAAATTTTGCCTAAGAGAAATATATATAAAAAAAATAAATCTCCATTTTGCAGGTATTTTTCTTCCAATCCTGTGTCTTCTTTAAAGAGTTCAAGACCATGATGAGATACTCCACAGAATGAATTATGATTATGAACTAATAATAAAATGTCTAGGAGGTTTCTGACATTCTGTCCTTTGCTTTGTCTTTGGTGCTTTAAAGGCATCTTGGGACACAACAAAATAACAAACCTCTATCTTTGCTCCTCCTGCACCCCAAGAATATCTTTCGCAATTATCAGTTAGCATTTATCATTGCTGCATTCATTTTTAGTTTGCATTTTTGCTTAGTCCAGATCATTGATAAAGATACGAAAGAGAAAAGGCACCAATGTTGAGACCTGGAGAACAGCCCTTGTAACCAGCTGCCAAGTGGATTTAGCTCCATTCACCGCTACTCTTTGGACCTAGGTATCCAGACAGTTTTTTACACAGCAATTAGTACACACATACAATCCATGAACAGGTTCCCCAGAAGAGTATGTGTGCACACATATATGGTTTTCTTAATTAACTACATTTTGTAAAACCTAATTTTTAATCTCTTTTATACTCAGAGCATCAAAAGTAAATGCTTCTGAGTAGGAAAAGTTACTTTTGATGATGGAAGGAATTTTCTAATGAATTAGTGAAGGACACAGTGTGCAGTGCAAATACAACAAAGAAAACATCTTTGCATATAAATCATATATGCAGATAATATGTCAAAGCAGTAATATTTTAACCTTTAAGAGTCCAGAGGATATGATGGACATATGCTGATTCCAGGGAATTGTAAAACTGGAATTCTGCAGGAGATTTCAAAGAGCAACAGCATGATCTGTCTTTTTTGATTGCCAACAACAAGATTAGTGGAAGTACCTATGAAGAAGCAAAATCTCTATCAGATTAGTAAGAGCTCAGCAGTCATTATTTTCTTCACATACTCCAAAGTAATCTTGATTAGTGCCTACGGAGCACTGCACTATTGCTCTCAGTTTAATGTCAATGTAGTTTTAAAAAGAAAGTAAACATGAATGGCTGTTACCTGATATGAAGGTATTCGAAAGGTGTATTTTGTGCTGCTGATATTAATTAAAGCTAGTTGTTGGTTTCATTTTTTTAAATGAAATGAACTTGATGTGTATATGATGCAGGATACAACATCATTTAATACTTTGCTTATGAAAGAACACAATAATAAAAAGAGTGCCAAATATACTTCCAGTAATTTATTGCAGGTTGACATAAAATGAGAAGGAAATAGCAAATTCAAGAACCAGAATATGAGCTGATTAAAAATGGAGACAGAAACACAAAAGGAGACAACCCAGGCAGTGAAATTGTGCTGTATGAGAACAATAATAATAAAGTAAGAGTCCTCTTCTCAAATGCACAATATTCAGAATGTGTTCTTCCCTTTTAACCTGTTTATCTTGTGATGTTTGTTATAGCAAACTAAATGATTAAACTTTCAGATATTGATAGCAGAGCAACTGAGCTGGACTAGCACCTTTAAAATTAAAGACAATTCTTGTACGTATGTGATACCTTACTGGCATGGGGAAGATGGGAAGAAAGGGAAGATTAATTGTGCTGCTTCTAGCCTTCATGAGTTTGCTGGACAAAGTTCTGCTTGTCTCTGGACAAAATTCTGCTTGTGGGTTTCTGCTCAGTGAAGTAATTGAAGGAATATAAGGTCTTACCTATATTCCTTGACTT
This sequence comes from Chloroceryle amazona, assembly GCA_027560015.1. NCBI lineage: Eukaryota > Metazoa > Chordata > Aves > Coraciiformes > Cerylidae > Chloroceryle > Chloroceryle amazona. Next base: position 5,503 of record JANHFX010011488.1, read on the forward strand.
AGATAATTCTGTTGTTCATCATTAGGGAAAAAATCTCTCATGTTTGCTCAATGTTTTTATTATTTTTTTAATTTTACAACTTAGAAACTATAGGTTTCACTGACCTACTTATCTGCAAAACATGTACTGCTTACATGCAGGTGGGGTGTCCTACATATAAACTTAATCAAGTCACTGTGAATCTGTCTTGATATTTTCAGTTTGCAGTTATTTTTGTTGCCCTTGCTGAAGCTTTGTGCTAATGTTTAAAACTAGATATTTTCCATTGTGGATAATTTCCTTCATTCAAGTGAGCAAAAAAATCATGGAATAATTTTAGCATTTATATGAACATTGCTTTATATTCATCTACTTGTTAGTCACTGTTTGTAAAGCAGAACATAAAGTCTTATTTTCTTCTCATTTTGCTTGAATTGCAAAAGCTATTTTGCTTGTCAAATTACTTTGACTCTTTCCCAGAAAACTTGTAAAATTATATGGAGGACTATTATTCACCTATACTCTATACTCTTTACTTTCACTCTAGCTTTTATTGTAGTTAGAACAATTTAATCTACTACCTTGTGGCAAAAAATATTCCAACGAATGTACTTCTATTACTAAATCTCTTAATCTATTTTTATATCTCATTGCATGCAGGTTATATCACCTCTGCGTTGAGATATCTAGCAGAAATGTCATTATTTTAAGCAAAGGAATAATGTAAAGAAATATAAAACACAAGATACCATAAAATATGAAATACTGTTCTTCCTCTACTGCACAGATATCTTTTTTTATGGGACTTCATTTCCCTGTAACATTTGTCTTTCCTCCAAAGAAAGAGGAAAAAAAAAAAAGTCTTAGCACTCTAAAGTTGGATAAATGTAGTACAACTGGAATTGTTAATTCCAAAAATCTATTATTATTATTATCATTACTTTAAATGAACAAACAAACAAAATATAAAATTAAAATAATCACACACAAAAAGACAGACATTCAATGTTTAATAAAGATTTTTTTTTTGTGAAGCCAACTTGCTGTATGCATTCTAGTTCAGAGGAAACATAAGGTACATACAGTAGTTAAAAACAAACAAAGAAACAAGAAAGTAAATAAAACAAATTCTAAATCATAAACCTGTAGCTTCATAGTCTGAATTTCTAGGAATTTAATGAGGTCTAGTAGTCATTATACTATTTACTACAAGCATGTAACAATGGCAGAGTTGAAAAAAAATTCAGCCAGGAGAAAGTGGAATCTCTCTTGTGCATGCTTGAGTAATGCCTTAGATGGGTCTGGCAGGTTTGTTTTGGAATAGTCTGAGTTTCAGGAGGATGGAGCTAGGCTCTTCTCAGTGACATCCAGTGACAAGGGCAAGGGGTGCAAGCTGGAACATAGGAGGCTCTGTGTAAACCTAAGAAGAAACTTTTTCATGGTGAGGTTAACAGAGCACTAGAACAGGGTGCCCAGAGAAGTTGTGGAGTCATCTTCTCTGGAGACATTAAAAACCTGCCTGGATGCATTCCCATGTGACCTGTCTACGTGATTCTGCTCTAGCAGAAGGGTTGGACTAGATGATCTTTGAGGTCCCTTCCAAATCCTAACATTCTGTGATTCTGTGACTAATGGAAAGAGAAAGCCAGAGCATATCCCAGAGCTCTGTACATGGAGGGATATTCCATAACAATTTATTCTTTCTTTGATAAAATATACTCAGTTGTGTTCAAGGGCTCAGCCTTTTTATTTTCTCCCAGAGCAGAAAGCTGTGCCTTAGTAAGTTTTTCCAATATAAAGTTGTTGAAATACAAATTTTGGGAATATACTTGGATTTTAAGGTACATTTTATTTTCAATTATTTCCTTAATGTTTTAATGTAAGAATATGTCAACATTTCATTAAATGTTTTACTTTATGTTGATTTTATATTATTATTATAGTTTTAGAAGTATTTTATTACATGGACTTTTACAGGTTATTGCCTCTAGAATCAGATTAATTTTTAATTAAGTTTTATTATTTAATTTTTTGTTTTATTATTTAAGTTCGCCTATGACAGGTTGTTTCAATTTTGTTCAGCAGCAACTTCCCTTAATGATTTAAAAATAATAATTTACATTATATTATGCCTATGCATATTAGTAACAGTTACACACTTTTTTATATTTAATTATGTGGATATATATACCAATGAGTAGATACAGGTAATATTTGATGAAATACCTGCATTTACAAAACGTAGAAATAAAAATAATTGTACTAAATAAAGAAAAATCAATGTCCTAAATTTGAGAAAGTCAATATTCCATTACGAAACTTTTCAGACAACCTTTCCCTTAGAAAAAAAAACATTACTGGCTACATCACTTTATCTTACTTTGTAGTGTAGTTCTTAGCATGCATGCAGCAATATGAGTTTGAAGTTATTCAAACATTAATGAATTTTTTATACCATTTTAGGGCACTTTTACTGCCTTAAAGATTAGTTGTAAATGCTTCCAGCAGGTAAAATCTGTTGATCCCTATAGACAGATATGCATAATCAGGGTGTTTTCATGGATTTCACTTTGCATTTTTCAGGAGTGGATTTGATGTCTAAAAAGTGTCCGTCTTAATTTGAAATCTCTAGTAAAATAAACAGTTGTTCACACATCAGGATCATCCATTTTAAACCATGTATTTGTTAATACAGACATTTTTCACTGGAACTGGTATGTTCAGCAAACTATTGTGAGTGCATATTAATTGCAAATAGAGAAGACTAGTGCTGTACAGGTTTTTATAAGCTTAAAAATTGGTTTCTACCTACCACCTACCTTATATTTTTCATTGAATTTCAAATATATCTGGACTTAACTTTCAAGATATCAAATTATATCTCCCAGAGAATATAGAATCCAGGTAAGAAGATTTAAGATATAGAAGATGTTGCTTTTTTAAAGATAGAAATATGTTACAATAAATACTGTCAATATATAAACACAAAACCACAAACAGCACAGTGGCAGTCATACATCACTGCAAGCAGATATAAACCATAGCACAGTGTTCAAGACATTGTAATGACTATGAACTAGTACATGAAAGAATGATTACCCCCGAACATTTAATATACTAAATAAAAGGAAGAGCCAGAGCCACTGTTTGACAGATAAGGAAATATATAAGGAGGAGAGAGCATTTTGTCTATCATTCTGTTGCATTTAAAGAGAGAACTGAGAACGGTGCCCCATACTCAGCACTGATGAGACCACACCTTGAGTATTGTGTCCGTTTTTGGGTACCTCAATGCAAGAGAGATATTGAGGTGCTGGAGTGAGTGCAGAGGAGGGCAATGAAGCTGGTGAAGGGCCTGGAGAATAAATCTTCAAACTAAATAGTCCCAGCTCTCTCAACCTTTCTTCATAATAGAGTTGCTCCAGTCCCCTAATCATCTTTATTGCCCTCCGCTGGACTCTCACCAGTAGTTACTTGTCCCTCTTGAACTGAAGAGCCCAGAACTGGACGTGGTATCCCAGATGTGTCCTCAGCCGGGCAGAATAGAGGGGAGGATGACCTCCCTTGACCTACTGGCCATACTCTTCTTTATGCACCTCAGGATACCATTGGTCTTCTTGGCAACAAGGACATAATGCCAGCTCATGGTTAACATATTGTCTACCAGGACTCCAAGATCTTTCTCCTCAGAGCTACTTTCCAGCATGTCTTCCCCTAACCTGTATCAATGCATGGGTTTATTTCTCCCCAGCTGCAGGACCCTACACTTTTCCTTGTTGAATCTCATTAGGTTCTGCTCTGTGGATATATCATCATATATACGTATATCATCACTGTTTTCATATTTACGGTGAGAACAGAATGAACAAACAATCAGAAAATAACTTCTCCAAAAGCAAACAGAAGTTAATTTGTTGGTTTATACTGTAGGAGTAAGAAATACACCAGCTAAGTATTGAAAAAACATCTGTACCTCAGGACCTCATACATGCACACTAATACATGTAACTCTGCCATGTAGTAGGCAAGGCCAGCCTTAGGTTTGTCTTGTGGTATTAAATTGCATAGACTTGTTTTGGGATGGGGCTTTTATCGCTGCAGCTGGTCAGCTCAGAGGGATTAGTATCATCAGTCAGGAGAAAAGGGCAGAAGGTGGAGATGTGAATTTCCTTGAAGTGCCTGGATACTGCTTGGGCATGCTTTGTCTGGGGATATATTACATTTCCTGTTCCTTTTCTCTAACCTCCAACACTGAACATACATCTATCTCCATGAATAAACTGTCTGGACAGATCATCTATCACCTTTCTTGCTCAGAGCAAAGCTTTTTTTTTCTTTTTTTTTTTTTTTTCACTCCTTCAGAAACAGATACTTTTGATCCAGTCTGAACCTCCTCTGACACAGGTTTGAGCCATTCAACTTTTCTGGGACATTTCTTTGATAGATCTTTATCAAAAATACTTAACTTTTTCCTAGGATGACAAAAATGTAGTGATTTTAACAATTACTGTTATGGAAGCTCTTCTACGTTTGGTCATCTTTCTACAAGTTGTAGTTTATCCTTCTCTTCTCTCTCTCTTTTTTTTTTTTTTTTTTTTTTTAAAAATCAAAGGAACAGAAATAAACACGATATTCATGTTCCAGGAACATTGTGTGTTGTACAGTGCCACAGCATTGTTTTCTGATTAATTCTCCATTCCTTTCCTAATAAATCCTAATACTCAATTAGCTTGTTTGACTGCTTCTGAACATTAAGATGATTACTCTATTTTCATAGAATAATGTATTATAAATCGAAGATGTCATTCCTCTGTAGTATAGCTAGTTCAAAGTCCTTCACTGTGCATACAAAGTTAGAATTGCTTTTCTCCTTATTTTTCTCCCATGAGTATCACTAACAATAACACTGTTCAGCATGTGAATCTAATCACCATAAAATATCATAAAGGCTAATTGAACACTTAAATAGATAATCACAGATCTTACCCTGTTATATTAAAAAGTGAAATAGATAAACTCAGACTTTAGGACAGAGTTCTTTCTGATAAAGAAATTAAGTTTTTAAGAACTTTTTTCCCCAGTTAGGAATAAAATCCATTCATTTCTAAGTCTTCTGTAAAAAAAAAGGTAAAGAATGATGAAATTCCTATCTCTGAAACAGTTCAGCAGGTAATCATGAAGCTACTCAGATTCATTGACAACCATTCATTTGAATGAGTGGATGGAAAATCAGAGATAATTTAAAGCCATTCTTTAAAGGAAATGTTCCAGTAAAAATATATGCATAATACCAAGAAGGATAAATATTTTCATTTTGACAGATTTATAAATTTTTGTGATTAAATTTATTTGCAGAGGCTAAAAAACGTTTGCTGTAACTTAATTATTCAGCAGTTAATTCCCTCATTAACTTATCAAGAACTGTGAAAGCAATGTCTTTGATGAGGAAAAGCAGGAGAAGATGCTTATTAACCTCTGATGTCAGAAGCAAGATGTTCTAATCTTGGAGGATATGATTTTAGACAGAGATAAGAATGCAATGCAAGCTATTTTATTGTAGGAAAGCAGAATGCAGAAAGGGAGTTGTGCTCTTTTCAGTATATTTGCAACTGTGTAAATATCGGATGACTTCAAATTCTTTAAGAAGTCGAAACTTGATCCCTTTGTTTAAGAAAAATAAATTCAGACTTCAAGGCTGCAAGAAAAAAATCTCTTACCTAAGAAAATAAAACAAAAAAAGAAATTGTCCCAATTAAAGTCAAAAAAGTCATTAATTATAGGAAAAAGTATACTTTTAGTAACTACATTAAAAGAAAAAATGATCAGGGAGTAAGAAAAAAACCCCACTTTTAATGACATAGATAATATTTGTGGAAAGAAACAGGTATAAATTTTCCATGGCTAAATTGTAGGCTGGTAGATAGAAGTTTCTAGCCATCAGAAGAGTAAATTTTAGAAAACCTCTGATCAGATTAGCAGACACTTCAATCTCAAAACAGATTTTATTTTATACTCTCAGTTTTGAAGTCTAGGTCCCTACACACTGAATATCCTCTGATTTTAGATTCTACATAAGTTTTCTTCTTATTCAAAAGAAGAAAAAGGAAAACATTTTTGAAAATATATTGCCTACCACAGGAGATCCTGAGATTTTTTTTTTCCTTTGAATAATCAGAAGAAAAGAAAAAGGAATTCTAGATTGATATTTGTTCATTGACAAACATGACGGGAAGGATAAGAATATGAAAGCTTGAAAATCCTGACCGTTTACAAATTTCTCAAAGAAAAAAAATATCTTTTCTTTCAGTATTATTTTCCTTGGTTTAACTTAAATATAGTAATTTAATAACTTAAATAATTCCATTTCTTTTTTGGAGAGCAAAGTGTCACAAGTCATGCCTCTGTCTGGCTATAAGCCTGATAATGTAATTTCCTCAGCAGCTCCATTCCATGAGATAATTGCCCACAGCACTCTGCTAAATTAGTACCTCTGACTGAAGGGGAAAGATATTTTAGCCTCCATAGTCCAGTTGAGATTCTTGGAAATTTCTGTCTAGTAGTGGCAAACTGACACTGTAGGCTCTGCTTCTATGCCATTTATGTACTCCTTGAGAAAATGGAACAATCAGAACTCCTATAGTCTCTTTGTCACAATCTGTCATTGCTAACGTAAAACCCACAGATAATAAACCAAAATGGTTAGTGAAGGCTCCAAGACCTTTCTCTTTTTACTACTCTCTTATTCAGAACAAAATTACTTTGTGGTTTCTTTAAATCCTTACTGACTCACTCAGATCTCCCTTTTTACTTAGATACTCTACTGACTCCTTTTCTTGCCTTACTTTGTCACAGCTAAGTAAAAACTAAGTCCTTAAATGCCCATGGGAAGACCATGCCACTAACTGCTGAAATAACTCCCAAAAGCTTATAGTATATGTATCAAAAAACAAAAGCTGATTCCAGTTTTAAATACTGAACTGATCCATCCAGTGTTCTCTCTTTTATGTTGAAAAAAAATGGGTACTACACCCACCAGATTCTTTTCAAGTGAATTAATTTTTTAAATGTAGATATTTTGTTAGGAAATATATGTGTGGATAAGGTGGATGCCTACACAATCTCTCCCATTTAGTAAACTACCCAAACATCAAGGACCTTTCTCCTGACTTGTTTGAAAACTAGTTAGGTAGGAACTGGAGAAAGAACAACAATTTAAGTAAGTTCTTTCAGAAACAGGAAAAAATACTTAAAAACCAAACCAAGCCAAAACTAAAACCCCCAAAGCCCAAAAACATTTTCAAGCATTACATTATCTTCCAAAGATGAGAAAAAACAGTAGTAAACCTGGTCTTCATTTTATGTATACATTATAAAACTTCAAACAATTAGGAAGATCTAGAGGAGATAATTGACCTTTTATGTAGCTTTAAATAATCACTATACACAGAAATAATAAGAAGAATTACAGAATATGCTTGGCTATTTTTGTGTAACAGTCTTCTATATTCTTTTGATGAATAGAAGAAAAATTATTGAACAAATATGTCTTTTTTAAAAAATGAGCCAAGTTTACAGGAAACAGGGTAAATTTAGTAGATTTAACACTTTGATTGCAAAGTCTTAGCTTATCTATAGTGTAAAATGAAACCAGGAAAAGTGCCATATAGGAACGTTCACTTCTGTGATGACACTATATGGGACTTGAGCCACAAGCTCTTAGTAAAGGAAGTAAGCATGTTCTTCATCAGCCTATCTGACTACGTTTCTTGACAGCCCATCAGAATCTTAGAGGTTTCTTGCTAAAATATCTGAGATGTTCTGATTAATCCACCTTCACTCAGCTTCTCTCAATAGATGTGCTTCCCTTTTCATCGGTCACATCCATACACAGTGTCTCAAAGCACTCTGACAGCCTTCTTATTCTCTGTGAAAGTCTCAACTAGATAATTTGCTTTGACTTTTATCTCCTTTCTTCATGATTCAGTCAAACAGTTCTGAAAGGTGAAACAGCTATGCTGTCACTATCAACTCCCTGTTCCTGCACTACTTTGCACTATTATCTTGCTGTGTTTCTGAAAGGCACAAGATATAAGAAAATATATGTCAATACTCTCTGGAATTTCTTCTTTCTAAGAAAGTCAAAGTATACGGGTCTGTAAGCTTCACTGTTTCCCAAATTCTGGAAAGAACAGGATTAAAAACATCTTTCATGTTGAAAGGCTGGTGGTACACTCCCCTTGTAAACCAACTTCTGGAAATAGCAGCTCTTATCATGAAATAAAAGATGATGAACTTTCTATATCCTTCTCAAGACATGGTAAAATAAACAAATAAAAAAAGTTATTTGGACAATTTACATCCTGAGGGCAAATTTCCCATTACAGGTGTTCTTCTGAAAACAGGAAATGAACTGAACCAGACACTTTCTCTGCCAGTGGATGTTAAAAACAACATGATGAAAAACTTGGAGTAGCAATAGAAAAGATGTTTTCACAATGAAACGCAATTACTGTGTTTCTGATAGTGTAAGACAACAAGAAACTAACCTAGATAATATTTTTTTTTAAATAAATGAAGATTATATTTCTTTCTGTGCAAACCATTTATTTTCCATTCAAATTCTGCTTGTTTTTTTTTTTCTTGTCACAGTAGGAATAGAAACATATACTTGGACCTTGTGGCCTAATTGCATTTGGGAATATATCCTGCAGTTGTCAGAAAAAGTAATTAAAACTTTCTTATATCAAATTTGGTCTTATCCGTATTATCTGTTTTGTTTTATTTTTATTTTTTCCCCATGTATAATCCTGAATAATGCACACTAAAGATAGTTACATTGGTGCAAACAGGTAAAGAAAACAGTTGTGGTTTGTTTTGTTGTTGTTGTTGTTGTTTTTTGTTTTGTTTTGTTTTGTGCTGGAATATACAGTATTTGTTGATATTGTAAGATATTATTGTCCAAATTCTTACTTGCCCATCATTATGTTAAATTCTAATTGAAAATCACAGAATCACAGAATGTTAGGGGTTGGAAGGGACCTCAAAAGATCATCTAGTCCAACCCTCCTGCTAGAACAGAATCACCTAGACAGGTCACATGGGAACATATCCAGGTGGGTTTTGAATGTCTCTAAAGAAGATGACTCCGTAACTTCTCTGGGCACCCTGTTCTAGTGCTCTGTTACCCTCACCATGAAAAAGTTTTTCCTTATGTTTACCAGAAAACTCCTCCACTCCAGCTTGTATCCATTACCCTTTGTCCTATTATTGGATGTCACTGAGAAGAGCCTGGCTCCATCCTCCCAACACTTGTCCTTTACACATTTATAGACATTAATGAGGAAAAAAAAAAAAAAGGCAAGTCTTTGGTTGATACGGATGAGGAACAATTAAAAATGTAAAAAGAATTGCAACGTTTTTCATTCTGTTTACAGAAATATTTTTAAATGGTAAATTGCAATTCAACACTACAGCTACAGAACCACTTGGAACAGAAATTGAGGCACTAATAAATGTCTTATTCTTGTTGTTTATTGAATTAAATTATTAGATATGTAATTATATCAACATGAGTAACCAAGTGGATAAAATAAAAAATAATCTCTTATGGTTAATATCAGAATGAATATGGGCTGCTAATAGTTTTTGTAAATCACTGAGAAAGTGTATCAAGGCTTACCTGGCTTCAGGTTGATAAGGTTTATTAAAAGCATGTCCAGAAGAAAATGAAATATCTAGAGGTTTTCCACTGAAAGAACATAGGGTATTTAAGACATATTCCTTATTTGCTTAAGGTATTTCAAATATGAAGTCTTTCTAATTTTTGCTGTTATTTAGGTTAAGTCATCTTTCAGTCATGAATATTCAAATGGCCCTTAGAGATTATTGTAAATACATTCTTAAAAGGAATTTTCACCCATCAGTTATCAAGTATCATTTAAACCAAGTTGGGTGACTAACCTGTATCCCTTGCATGAAAGTACAAATGTACAAATCACAAATGAGATAATGTTATTTTTTTCTCTTACTGACAGTAATGAATTTTTATGCCCTTCACTTCCACAGAAGCTGTGAAAGGCCAGTCCTAAATAATATCCAAAGCTGAAAGGTGAAAAACAAAAGGTTATTTTTAGTAGCATCAGAAAAATCATATTTACTTCAATTGTACAGCTGTCATAGCTTCTTATAAGTTGTTTTATTTATCTACCCAATGTATTGAAGAAAAGAGCAGCATGATTCTTTCCTAAATATACTAAAAGCATGTTAACAGTGAAGTGTCATGTAATAAGCTTACAAAATGGGACCATCAGTTTCAGCACAAGATGTAAAAATATTGTAAAATGTTTTTATGTATTGCTTGTTACTTCTTTCAAAACCAAACCATTCTAATCCCTTGTAATCTAAAGGAATACATTTTGATCTCGCTTTATTTTGCCCTTCATATAAATTTCCTAGAAATATCATAATACCAGCATTAGTAACAGTGGGTCCAGTCTTAAAAACCACAAAGAAAGTGATGGTTTTGCCTGAACAAAGGGTGTGCATCACTTCATATTTGGGTATTGAAGCATTTGATAAGTTTATTTGTTGTACAAGAGAACAGGTTGCAGTGACAGGCCGGTAGCCATTTTCATACGTGGTGGAGCTCTATTGCACTCAGGAGATTTGCCCCAAGAGTGATTTTAATCCATACTATGTCTTCATTAGAAATGGTTCTAAAGTGATCTGAAAATACTTAGTGCCTCTGCATACTCACCTTCGTATTTGTATATATTTCTTATGGTCCTCATCACCTGACTTTGAACTCAACTTCGAAGCAATAAAATCATGGGGACTAACTTTCGTACACAAAGCCTTCTGTAACTAAGTGCTTTCTCCTCCATTATCCTCAGGCATTAAGGCTGGTGACAGAAGCATATCTACAACAGCAGATGGAATAGATTCAAATGCCTTAGCCCAGTGAAAAAATCTTTATTCATGGATAGTTCTCTGTTGCTTAGACCAGTCTCTCAACTAGAATGAACAACAAAAGCAATGAGCTAACATATTCTGAGATAAGAAAATAAATGTAGGAACTGGCACAACATATTAAGTCATACTTCAGTCAAAACTAAATAGTTATGGAAATGGTGAAAATTAAAAGAAATGGAAATAAGTATCTGATTGAATACTTCATCCCTTTAGAGAAATTACTGTTACTGTTCTAAGTGCCTATGGAGATGAATAACACAATTATCCTTCTGTGAACTGATTTGGAAGATTATGTACATCCTTCCTTATTTTTCCCATTCAACTTGGCATCTGATTGCAAAACTAGCTTGTAAATGTCGTGGTAAAACTGTCTCAAAAAGTATAATCACTTTGGAAGCTGGCAGGTGAATTCACTTCTTTTTCATGCAGCTGAATTTTGCATCAAGATCATCCCAGATTTTTTTATTCGAGGACATGCTGGAACTGAATGTTTATGAGATGTATATTATACAAGCCTTTAAATCAGCCTTTGACTGTAATTGTAAAGCACTAATTTAAAAAGGAATTTAAGAGTGCTAACAAGCAAGGAGATACACACCCTCTGTTGTTTTATGTCACAGCTGTACCAGTTACTCAAAACTCTAAGGACAGTTTATACTCAATGAAACACATACTTCATTGCTTTACAATTTCTATAATATAACTGATGATCAGAAAATGAAAATTACTATAGGCATACATGTACAATGTTTTAATCTTTTTATGGCATGGTAGGAAAAATCATAAAATACTTCATAGGAAAATGCCAGCATAACAGCAAGTAAATACCTCAATTAATAGGTGTAGGCAAATAATTATTTTTTTTTCTGCAGTTGCTGCCATGCTGTCCTCTTGTTTTATTTATTTTTCCCTAAAAATAAAGCCAGTTTCAATAGATACCTATGTTAGGAAATTAGCTTAGGGTTCTTTGATAACGTCTTTTTCTGTGTTAAAAAATGTTATCTTTGCTGTACACGAATTGCTGTCTCAAGTCATTCACAAAATGCCAGAAGATAATTGCAGGAAAAAAAAAGGCAAATTATATTGCTTACCAAAATTTTTGCAAAGACTCAAAAGATAAAAACCTGTATTAATAAAAGGTGCCTGTCCATCTCTTTAATTTGCTGTGTTCAAAAAGGCATTTTCTCATTATAGGTCAAACAGAAATGAACATTATGACACAGAATGAGAGGACAACTCTAATTCTCTCTGTAGAGTAACAAATTGCAAGTGAAATTGGTTTGAGGTGTAATTTATGCCATCTGCTCTAAAATTTGTCAGTTAACAGAATCTAGACTTATTTTTAGTACTTCTGTTTAAATGAAGAATAGAAGGTACTATGGTACACTGCATTCAGTATTAAAATTAGTAATTAAAAAAAGTTTTGTGGGGTTTACGTAAGACTACATATGTATAGAAGGCCACAGAAGCTAATGCTACATAGTGAAATTGCATTAAAAATTGACATATTAATGTGAACATCCAAAGAAATTCTTTAAGAGCTTTTAAAACAGGAAAGTTAGAGACAGCCATGAAAGTGTAAATAGAACCAAAATCAATACCAAAGCATATTTCTAAAAAGTATAGCCATTATTAAGGTCAAAAAACCATCCATATACAGAAAGGCAGCATGAGACATAGAAGCAGATGAAAAAATATTGCATTCTGAGATCCTGAGTGTAGTAGTGTTTCAGTGGAGTGGTGCTGATCCTGAATACCAAAGAGATATTTTAGGCTGAGTGAGATGTATAGTGGCACAGATCCATTTGATTTCAGTATAGTTTTGCCACTAATCTCAGCAGAGAATTTAGAATTGAAAAGATTTTAAGCATGGCAATTTGAGTTATATACTTTTAGGATGATGTCCATACCTAAGGTATCCATTTTCTTGAGTTAAAGTATGTCTTTTAGAGTACTATAATCTAAATTCAGTCTGGTGAGGTCAAGTGCTCTTTGTAGAATCATAGAATTGTCAGGGTTGGAAGGAACCTTAAAGATCATCTAGTTCCAACCCACCTGCAAATGGCAGGGACACCTGCTATTGTGTACAGTTTGATCTATGAACCTGTTTCTATTTGTGTACAGTTTGATCTATAAACCTGTAATATAAATGCAGTATAGAAGAGTACAGACATGGGAGGATGACAGAGGCCTTGAAAGCAGAGGCACAAGATCAGACCAGATCACATACACTACGGTAGTGGTCCATTAGTGGCCACCTCTGGAGTGCAAAACTTGACAGCTTGGTACAGCTGGTTTTATAGATAACAATTAAAACCAAGAATAAGCACCCAACATAAGCAAGATGTACCACATAGACTAGATTTGACATAAAGTGGAACCAAAGACCAATTAAGGAGGTGGTGTTAGAAAACAAACCCAAGAGTAAGGAGGAAGACACCTCTGCCATATTCCTCCTGGAAATTATTTAGGCTGATGATTTGCTCAAACAACACTTGCTTTTTAAGGAAAATGGAAACCATCAATCTTTGAACCCACTGGGGACCTGTAAGGTTGCATGTGACATCAGAGAAAATTAGTAGGTACCAGGACCTCTGTGTATATAAATATACTGTTGATGACAATTAGCTGTAATAGGTAATTTGGATTATAAGCATTAGCAGTTATTAGAATACCCATTATTATAGTTATTAGAATACTATAGTTATTGGAATACCAATAATTCCCTGATTAGACTGATAAAACTTAAATTGGTGTAAAGATAATTTACTGATATAAATTTTTCATTCTGTTTTTACTGTGCGTTTCTTCAACACACACAAAACACACAATGGATGCTATTAAATTATGCAGGTTTGTTGAGAATCAGTCTCTCAGCTGGGCAAAGTTCAGGCACAAACAAAACCATGCTTATGTGGCTACTGATATGCAAAACAGTAATATTAATATTTTACTGGATTAATTTCCTATATGGTCATATACTTAAATATTTATTTATTTTCTTTTACATGAAATATAATTTATCCTCAAAGTGATTTATCTATCGTTGAAACAAACTTCTGAATTTGAGAAGTTTTACTATTACTATTTCACACAAGGGAAACAGGTATTTGAAGCATTTCTACATACTGTTTCATCAAAATATTGAAGCTCTATCCAAGGAAACATGTACAATTAGAACCATGCATCCTGAAATACCAGCTCATAATCCATCATTTTACTATCTGCACCTTCTTTAATAACATTCTCATATATTTCTAGCTATGGAGCTAGCTTCTTTCCTACAAAGGCTATATACACCCTAAAAGTCTAACAGTCAGAGTCTTAAAGGTACTTAATCGTACAAAAATTAAGGTAGATGAATGAGGAGTGGTTTATAATCTACCCTTATATATACTTGTCTGTGAAGTGCTAAAGATCACAGAAAAGTCTGATTGGTACAAAGAAATATAAGCCTCATCCTCAGCTACTTAGAGCTCGAATTACTGAACTCTCCTTCCTCATTTACATGAAACAATGAACAGGAATATAAATTTTCACGTCTTATTTTTCACACTGTTCAGACCAATGCCGTATACATTAGTCATTTTGCATAGGAAAGAAAACAAAAAAGGGTATTTGCCTTGCAATTTTCCTTCTTTAGCTCTGTTTTCAGTTACAAATGCAAGCAGATAGCTCTCTAAATACACAGAGGGAACAGACGGATGATCAAAACCAACTATTTGACATGTAAGCAACTCAGGTTAAAATTCATGTACTCAGATTTTATGTAGAAATAAATTTCTATAATGAGTTTGCCTAAAACCCCTGATTTTCATGTAAGGATTTAGTTTCTGTGTTTTTGTTTGTTTCTTTGTTTTCCCCTGACAGATACTATCATGAAACAAAGCTTTGTGTGTAGTTTGAGCTCACTTCTGTTAGAATGGAAGATCACAGAGAGGCTTTTGCAGTAGTGTTAACTTCATTTGAACTTGAAAACAGAGTCTGGCATGGCACTTACAGCAAGGTCAAATAGAGTGACTGGAACGATTTGATTCTTGACTTCATGACACCAAATGTCAGCTTTGGTTCCTCATAACTATTTTTCAGATCATTTATGCAACAGGTGCAAACCATAGGAGGTAGAATTAGGGTATACTACTGCAGAAGATTTTTATTTATTCACAAGATCAGTTAATAGTAATGATATCTTTATGCCACAGATTAGGAAGTGAGCCAGTGCATGCTGACTCACAGGAAACTATTTCAGGTTATGTTTAGCATAACAATAAAGGGGATTGTAATTTTTTCACAAAAAGCATCTCATGTTTATACAAATGGTAATAATAGCTGAATGGACAGCTAAAACTAGATTTCCAAAAAGAAGCTTTTGCTATTAGGGACTTCAGAATATTTTTGGAAAGTAGAAGAGGAATGTGAAAGACTATATCTGTACCTGTACTTTATTCTTTTTTATGAGACTAGCAACCAGTATATGAGATTAAAGAAAAAAAAATCAAATTTTCACTTATCAAAAATATTGGGCTGGAATAAAATCAGATAGAATAAACAATTTGACAAAATGACTTATGGAATCTCAGTGATTCCACAGAACATGACAGAATTTTGTAGGATGAAAGCAAAATGCTGAACAGATGACATGAATGTGTTTTAAATTCACTTAAGTGTTGTTATCCACATTATGCTGTTAAGGTAACTTAAAGGCAAGCAAAAAGGGTATCATGACAGCTGAGAAGTTGACATGCTATGAATTGTCCATCATGGAAAACTGAACAATCAAAAAGGGTCATAATTTGTTGAAACAATAATAAACTGATCTACGACCTTTTGTATCCCTGCATTTTGTTTCAAAACTGTACTGAAAAATCACACAGGTACTGTTTTGATGTGACTGGGTTAATTAAGGATAACCATGTTGCTGCTTCAAGTCTGAAACAAATAGGTGTCACTTGCAAAACTCAATTCATTTTCCATTCTATCATCTGAACTTTGGCACTGCCATATGAGGTTTGAGCAAAGAACAACATTTAAATTAAATAAATAAAATTATTGCAAACAGAAAGGACTGGATTCAAGCAGCTGAATAGGCATTAAAAGAATTTCAGCAGAGGAAAATGCTATAAATTAATGAAGTTCTACAGTCAATGCTGCTTTTAGCATCACTCAAGTTTATCTTGCTTCTACCTTGTTCCACAATCTTCCTTTGAATATTTGTCTAAGCTACATGCTGGAAAAACAAACAAACAAGAACCAAGCCCAAACAGAACAACAACAAAAACAAACTTAGAGAGGATTAAATTTATGTTTAATGTAAAAGTAGTACAAACCTCATTTTTACTTGGATAGTATGGGCAATTCAGTCTCACAGCAGTTTCATACAGTTGTTCGATGGTAGGAAGGTAAAGATCATGCTCGTGGCAGTTCTGTCAAGTCTGTTGGCTTTTTGTTGATGATAGTTATGGACAGAGATGAAAAGTTGCTAGAACAATGAACATTATTTATTTAGAGTCATAAAATTTAGATACAACTGTAATAAATGTTAATTACAGATAAGAAGAGTTTTGCAAAGGAACAGATAGTAGCTGATGTGTTCTGAGACTAATATAGCTGTGATGTGATTGATAAATTTTATGTTATTGATTCTCAAAGAAGTTAAAATATGAGATAAAAAAAGTGTATATACAGTAAGGTTAACTTCTCTGATAAAACAGTAGTTCTGTTCCTCCAGAACAGAAAGAAACTTCTCCAGTTACTGTTAGCTTACTGACACCATGCCTGCGAGCGAATGAATTACTGAAAGTTAGAAGCAATTAACACTACCTCTCCATCTCACTTTAGATGTAAATAGGTTGGTTTTCATAGTTTTAAATGTTAAAAGAATGATTACTCCTGAGTTTGGATTTAAACATGAGCTAGTAGAGAGGGGAAAGATTACTGTCTGGAGAAACATACAGTAACACGTGCATCAAAAGTAGACTGTATTTCCAGAAAGCTGAGGAATGCTGAAATGAATCTCAAAAGTCCTCTGAACTTTTTAACAGGCTAATTAGGTTGCACATAATCTGAGAGTTTTCTTAAAAGAATAATGAGCATTACATGTTTGGTTAATGTGGTCTAGGAGCAACTTAATAAAAAAATTGTGTCTAAGAAAACTGGAGTTCAAGCTGATGAAATCAGTTCTATGCCTGCTTCTTTTTCCTGTGAGAAAGGCAGACCCTTCTGTGTGGATCTTCTCGCTCATAGCTTGTAAACAAGTTTCTGTAATGTCTAGTGCACGCATGTGGTTCATGGGGGTTTGTAAAGTGACCCAGACTTGGATGACCTTAAATCCCTATCTATGAAGAGATGATCCATGGGGAGCTGCGTAGATAGCTCAGCCCAAATTAACCATAAGACATAGACCAAACAGGTCAGTGCTGCATGATGCAGAGAACTGAAACCTGAGCTGAGCCTTGAAATCCCCCAACATATAATAAGTCCTGAGTCTCAATCCAAGCCACTATTCAGTTGCCTGAAAAAAAGTAAGATAAAGAGAACCTGGAGAGTTCCCGTGTTATTTTCATCCAACAACCTTGTGTATCCAAATGGTATAATCCACTCAGGCAGAGTCTTGCCCACAGTTGCATAAATCAGATTTTGGGTTAGGAATTGAGAGTCACCTCTCCAGTGATATATACCACCTGCATAATCAGTCACATAAACCAGGGGATAAGTGCTAAGGTTTAGCTTAGATTTTGGGAGTGGCCTCTCCAAGGCTTACATGTATAGAAACCCTTCTCCCTTGGTCAGGACACTGGTCAATGTCACTTTTCTGGGATTGAGAGACCTTACCTGGAGGAGTTAGTGAATATTTAGTATGCTGTAAGTTTGAAAATGTGGGCTGTTAACTAACACATGTATAATATTTAGTGAGCTTTCCATAGTGTATCTTGCTTTTAAATTGTAATGGTGCATTGTTCCATTGTATCCATGAAAACTTGCACTGGTGGTGTATTAGATCTATGAGTGAAGTTCAGATAAGGTGTTTATTTGAGCCTTGCAGTTAAACCTGTGAGTGAAGTTCAAATAAATAATTTGCTTGAACCTTTCAGCCCAGTCTCTTTTTGCTACAACCCCCACCCCCTGAATTTTTCAGAGAAACAACCTTTAGTAGAGATACTGGCATAAATTATGTGTTTTGTACTGTTACATCCAGTAATTTCCTCTTCATAGGAAAACTGAAGAGAATTAAATTGTTAGAATCTGCTTCCTCAATGATACTTAAGAATTGATTAAGTAGAGATTTTTTAAGGAAGAACTATTAAACTCTTATACAAGCTTTATTTCAGTGAACAGCACAGATTTCAGTTCTTTCCCCTGAGTAATAGTTCTTTTTCTCTGATTTTATGTCTCCATGGTAACTTTGTTTTTTGAGATCTCTATCTCTGTTTTCCTGGGAAAGCCCAGATGTGATCACTACCCTACAAACAATGTAAATAATTAAATTCATACACTTTTGCAGTCTTTAATAACAGATAGAAGTCTTAGCCTCTTTCACTTAACTGAATACTTGAGCCTGAGAGAGACATAAAATATATTATCCCTGCAAGTGTTTACTCAGTCATTTCTTCTGTGCTAATTTCTTGTTTTCCATACACTAACTGAAACAATATCTCTTCATGTTCAATTTATTTATGTAGCAAAACCCAGTTTTAGTTAACTTCCTGTCTTTGAGAAGTGTTTTTTTTTTTCATTTTTCTTTTTTCTTTGTTTTGTTTTGTTTTTCTTTTTACTTGGATAATATTTAATTGCAATTCAAACACCATTACTGGAAATTTATTAAAATACTGTGGACCATAGATTTACAGCTACTATTACATCATCCTTTCTGTTCTATGTTTTCAATATTTTGAAAGACTAAACAAACCATGAGTTGTTTAGTCTTTATATGCAAGCTAAAATTTTAGATTAAGCTGTTTAAATACCTTACATCTTATAAAGTTATATAACAGTAAAAGAATATATTTAGATAATCTACCATCTTAAGAATTTTGTTTCATATGTTTATCATAAAAGATGCATAGCTTAAATACAATTAAAAGAGTAAAAATGAGAAAACTTGTGGGTTGAGATAAAGGCAATTTTAACAGGAAAAGGAAACGATTTGTGTGCAAGCAAAGAAAAACAAGGAATTAATTCACAGCTTCACATAAGCAGGCAGATGTTCAGCCATCTCCAGGAAAGAAGGGCTCCATCACATATAATGGTTACTTGGGAAGATAAACGCCACCACTCAGAATGTTCCCCTTCTCCTTCTTTTTCACCCAGCTTCATATGCTGAGCATGATATCATATGGTATGGGATATCCTTTTGGTCATTTCAGGCCTGCTGCCCTGGCTGTGTCCCCTTATAACTTCTTTTGCACCCCCAGCCTACTTGCTGGCATGGTGGTGCGAGAAGCAGAAAAGGCTTTGACTCTGTGTAAGCACTGCTCAGAAATAATGAAACCATCTCCATATTATCAACACTGTTTTCAGCACAAATCCAAATCACAGTCTCATACCAGCTATTGTGAAGAAAATTAACTCTGTACAGACAAATCCACCACACAGGGTTATATCTGCATGGTTTCTTCTCTCCTGGGCAGGAGTATTGCATTAAAGTCTCAAAAGTACAGCGCAAAACCTCACTTTGTCTATCTATCACTTCATGAGTTTTCAGCACAGTAACCAATGAATTGAACATGAGTTATAAAATACTGTAAAAGTTGTGGATAATCTTTTGTATGAAATTTTGCTTTTCTGCCTGTTTTATCTAGTTAATCTTAGCTACTCAGACATTCATGGAAAATAAACATTAAAGGGTAAAGAGAACCTGGCTGAGCTGAGATTTTGGTGCAGAATCTTAAGAAGCAGTTCCGTTTTTGTTTTCTTTGCAATTCATCTAGCTGTAGAATGCAATCTAATGTTCATGCAGCTTTTAGCTGCCAGCATCTCTGCTAAACCACTAGCTTTTAGAAACCCTAGGGAACATCACAAATGGGGAGAAAATAGACAGAAGTTTTAAATTGTCCTGTACCATACATCAGCCTTTCCTTGAAAAAGTAGGTCATATTAATCTTTTTTAGGTTTTCTATATTTATCTTTCCTCTGGAAATGTAACTAAAACCCAAAACCTCAAAATTATGTGTAGAAAGTGGGTATTAGAAAGGACAAAATTCTGCCATAACAGGGCAAACCTCTGATACTTTGGCTACTACCCATACTTATTTTCATTTGTTGATTTCCTTATTCAGTGATTTCTGAAGAGAACATGATATGAGACTGTTTTTCACTGAACTCTGATACCTCTCTTCATTATGATCAGGGTATTAAGGCATCTTTTGTATGGTGCAAAGAGACTTTGCAAGTGATATATACACAACTTGAAAAGTAAAAATCAATTATTTATTAGTTCAGTACACACAACATAGCTAAGATTTAATGTTCGATTAGGCTAAGCATTATGTTCACAAACACGGAAGTTCTGGTGGGAGTTGTGGTGGTCAGAGGTCATCTTGGGCTTAATGACCACAAAATGATTAAGTTTTCAATCCTTATTGAAGTAAGGAGGGGGGATAGCAAAACCTTCACAATGGACTTCTGGAGGGCAGACTCGGCCTGTTCAGGACATTGGTTGAGAGAGTGCCTTGTGAGACAGTCCTGAAGGATAAAGGTGTCCAGGATGGCTGGACAGTATTTAAGAAGGAAATTTTAAAAGCGCAGGAGCAGCTGTCCCCATGCACTGTAAGCTGAAATGACTGGGAAGAGACTGGCCTGGCTGATCAGGAAGCTTTTGCTGGGACTCAGGAAAAAAAAAAAAAAAAGAGTTTATCTCTTTTGGAAGAGGGGAAAGTATCTTGGGATGAGTACAGGGATCTCATTAGATCATTCAGAGAAAAAAATCAGAAAGGGAAAAACCCAGCTGGAGTTCAATCTAGACACTGTCATAAGGACAACAAAAAGTTTTTAAAAATGCATTAAAAATAAAAAGAGGGCCAGGGGGGATCTCCATACCTTGTTGGATGCAGGAGGAAATATCACAACCAAGGATGAGGAAAAGGCTGAGATACTTAATTCTGCCTTTGCATCCATCTTTATTAGTCACACCAGCTACCCCCAGGGTAGTCAGCCTCTTGAGCTGGAAGGATGGAGAGCAGAACAACCTCCACATAATCCAGAAGCAAGCAGTTAATGAACTGCTATGGTACCTGGACATTCACACGTCCATGGGACTGGATGGCATCCTCACAGAGTATTGTGGGAGCTGGTACAGGAGCTTGCTAAGCATCTTGCCATGACTTATCAACAGTCTTGGCTAACAGAGGAGGTTCCAGATGACTTGAGGCTTGCCAATGTGATGTCCATCTACAAGAAGGACTGGAAGGAGGATGTGGGGAACTACAGGCCTGTCAGCCTGACCTCAGTACCTGGAAAAATTATGGAGATGTTCATCCGGAGTGTGCTCACATGACAAGTGAAGGACAGTCAGGGTATTAGGCCCAGGCAGCATGGGTTCAGGGAAGGCGGGTCCTGCTTGATCAACCTGATCTCCTTTTATGACCAGGTGACCTACCTAGTGGATGAAGGAAAACTGCAGACATTGTCTGCCTGGATTTTAGTAAAGATTTTGACACAGTCCCTCACAGCATTCTCCTAGAGGAGCTGGTGACTCATGGCACAGACAGGTGTACTCTTCACTGGCTTAAAAATTGCCTGACCAGTTGGGTCCAGAGAGTTGCAGTGAACAAAGTTAAATCCAGTTGGCAGCTAGTCACCAGTGGTGCACCCCAGGACTCAGTTTTGGGGCTGGTTTTGTTCAATATCTTTATCAATGATCTACATGATGTAGATTTAAATGATTAGTTTGCAGATGACTCCAAATTGGGTTGAAGTGTTGATCTGCTTGAGGGTAGGAAAGCTCTTCAGAGAGAACTGGACAGGTTGAATTGATTGGCCAAGGCCAATTGTATGAGGTTTAACAAGGCCAAGGCCCAGATCCTGCACTTTGGTCACAACCCAGGCAATGCTACAGCCTTGGGAAGAATGTCTGGAAAGCTGGCTGTTGGAAAAGGACCTGGGGATGCTGATCAACACCTGGCTGAACATGAGCCAGCAGTGTGCCCAGGTGGCCAAGAAAGTCAATGGCATCGTGGCCCTTTTCAGAAATAGTGTGTCCAGTAGGAAAAGGGTCATGCCCCTGTATTCAGCACTGGTGGGGCCACACCTCGAGTACTGTGTTCATTTCTGGGTCCCTCACTACAAGACAGGCATTATGGTGCTGGAGCGAGTTCAGATAAGGGGAACGAAGCTGGTGAAGGGTCTGAAGAACGAGTCCTGTGAGAAGAGTCCGAGGGAACTGGAATTGTTTAGTTTGGAGAAGAGAAGGCTTAGGGGAGACCATATTGCTCTCTACAGCTACTTGAAAGGAGGTTGTAGTGAGGTGTGTGGAGTCTCTTCTCTCAAGTAAATAATGACATGACTAGAAGAAATGTCCTAAATCTGCACTAGAGGAGTTTTAGATAAGATATCAGGAAGAATTTCTTTACTGAAAGAGTAGTCACGTGTTGGAATGTGGTGCCCAGGGTGATGGTAGAATTACCATCCTTGGAGATATTCAAAGAACGTGTAGATGAGGCACTTCAGAACATGCTTTAGTGGGATGGTGAGATGTTGATTATTTATTTATTTATTTGTGTGTGTGTGTGTGTTTAATTTTGTTTTATTTGGTTGGTTGGTTTGATTTTTTTGGGTTTATGGCTGGATGCAGGGATCTTAGAGGTCTTTTACAAATGTCATTCTGTGATTATATTGCTCACCAAAACTTTTAGGTTACTCAATGATTCTCTCTTTGCCACACAGGCAACATTCAGGAGGTGCAGGGGCAGCCTCTCTCACTCCTTGAAATGGTCCTCAGTGCTGTCACATTATGAGGTTCCACCAAATCTATCATCACTGGTGACACTGATGGCCTGATCCAAAACCCCAGTGATTACTGACTACTCAACTAGCCTTCCCAGTTCTTTGTTTAGTATTTGATATTTTTTCCATTTTGGTGTTTTCCTCCTTGAATTCTTGAGCTTCTAATTATCTTGCCTCAATATAGCTACCTGTGGCTGTAATTTTATCTTTCTTAGCTTTCTGCTCTCTTACAGCTCTCATAACTTAATGATTTTCTCACAAGTTGAGGGCAAGGTTATGCTTCTGGGCCAGATCAGAGCTGGACCTTTGACACTCAGAGCACAGACTGCTGAGTCCAATGGAAAGGGGATTTACAGCAGCATTTGTAGAGAAAGAGGCTTATAAGCCTTATATATATTTTTTGTCTATGTGAAAAAGAGAACAGGCATTTTAAAGGCAATCAACACATAAGCAGTTTAGTTACACATTTTACAAAATTAAAGCAAAACTTTCTTCTGCTGGACTTTGTGAACTCCATAATAATTTATTGAAAAAAGATATTTGAAATTTGAAGATATTAATTTGCTAATGTTTCCAAGCAATAAATTCTGTCAAAAATTATTATGTCACAAGGAATATTTGCAAGTAACATGAACAAATTTCTGATAATTATGTGAAATCATTATGAGGAGGGAAGCTGTTGACCATGTTCAGGGAAAAATTGAAATTTTCTTATTCATACAAAAGTGTTTGTATATGTACAGTAACAAAAGAAAAAGCTTTTTTTTTTTCAGAGAAAAGTAGATCACAGAATGACATAAAGAAAAAAGAAAAAAGAAATGCTGTCACTCTTCTCTACCTAAGTTGAGTTATGGCAAGTTCAAACTGTTTAGATATGACAAACAGACAAATATTTTTATAATTACATTTGCAATTCTGCTAAGAGTAACATGAAGCATTCAAAAAACTGTCAAAGGGTTTTCTTCAGTTGCTGCATGTTTCAAGAGTCAGCACTGACAAATCAATCAGGAAATATTTTCATCTGTTTAATACACATCTCTTTTGTTAATTGCTTTCTAATTTGTGACATATCTGTTACTGTGATAAAACATGAATGCATTTCTCTTGAGATAAACTGAACCCTTGAACACTGGAGAAATTTTCTGTAAGTTAAATTTCCTTATCTTACTAGCAATGCTTATAGATTGGTGAGAAATGTTCACATTCCCCCATACAAACAGTAAGAAATAATGATTTTTAAAAAATCCTCAACGTTATGTGTAAGCTAACCATGGATGATCATCATACATAAAGATCACAGTCTTAAATTAATAATACTTAATAATTCAGAAAATACTTTGTCAGATGATCAGCACCCTTTTCCTAGTACTCTTTAAGGGTGATAGATAACTGAACATATGCCTCATTTGTTTGCCTCACTGATTTTATTGTTCTCACTTTTGCAAATGTTTCATGTTGCATCAAATTACTATTAATTTTCTTCCAGGTAACAGCATGCACTTTCCCAGTTCAGGTTACAAACCTCATCTCAACTGCCTCCATTGAAAAGAAGAATGCTGTAATTCTGAATGATGGGTATAATGCAATGTGATAACTCTTTTCTAGGAAGAATAATGTACAGTACCACCTGTGCTAGTAAAGTCATACTGAGCAAGCTTTGTTATAATAAAAGCCTGCAGCTGCTTCAGACTGATCTGAAGCTCAGTGTTCTGAACATTATTCTTTCTAATTTTTGTACTTATTTTTACTGAGAGCAGTTAGATACATGAAAGTGTTGATACAGATCTATATCAATATCTAATCAATTTTTTTTTGTCTCCTTTCAGGGTTTTCTTGTCCACTGTAGTCAAATACCTATCAATCACACCTGGAACTTTGACAGCATATATCTGATGTAACACTTTTTCTGTGCTGGGAACACAAATGGACTTTTTTTTTTAGCTTTCTTTAGAGATGAAAGGACAGGAAACTTCTAACCGATGATTAATTAGCTGCACAACTATCATCTCTATCAAGTGGAGTAGCTCTAATGAATTTTCACACACTTTAATTAGGAACCTGCATATGACTCAAAACCTTAGCATGCTTAAAACCAGAACTCCAGATAGGACCAAGAGATACCCTTCCTAGCTGTCTCTCTCAGAGTTTAAATATAAATACACCAACTTCACAATCTGTTCACCCCCCCCGCCCCCAATCCAGTATAAATAAAGGCACAGTTTCTGTGACATAGAGAACGAAAAAGGGCAGCTAGAGACTATGAAGAGTCAGAGAGGGAAGTAGAGAAGTCTATGAACAAAAATTTTCTGTCATGAAACAGATCAAAAAAGTTTACTAGAAAGGTAAATTTAATTACATTAACATTAATGATGTTGCATTTACCTGGATCTTACTGTTTAGGCAGGTATCAGTAAGTGCTATACATTTGCAATAAGTAAGTCTCATAATTAGAAACTCTTATGTTTTACTGATTAAGATATTTGGGGATTTATTTACTACCATTTCACTACTCCAGTTGTTCTGAAGATATTAGTTTTCTTCTCTCTCTTTATTGGGACTTCTCATTTACTGAATTTACTTAAAAAGCACACATCCATGTGATCGCTTTGTTCTGCTCCTCTCTTCCCCATAGGTGCTTTAAAGTGAGGCACTCTATACCTATATCATTGGTATTGAAAAATTAAAGATAGACTTCAAATCTGCATGTGGACAGGAAAAATAGATATTTGTTCACAGGAGCAATCACAGAAAAAGATTTTGAGGACTTAGAGCTTTTTCCTCTCATATATATCATACTTCTCCTTGTCGGGCTCACTGTTACAGATCACATGTACCCTAGCCAGGCTGTCATCTTTCCTACCTTCTGCATCCTCTGTTTAATTAATAAGCTGTAGTTAACTTCTTTGCTATCATGCCCATGAGGTAGTCATACTCTCTGGTTATCCTTTATTTATCAGGAATAATAATCAGATGTTCATGCTTGTTAGAGCAAATTGCTCCATCTGTCATGTCCTTAAAACACAGGTTTCTGATATTTGGTTCCTGTTTTTTAGAGGATGTTGCTGTTGTTGTTTTTAGTATATGTTTAAAAATTTCTTGTTTCATTAAAGGGAAAAAATCACAAAACAATTCTAACACGTGAAGAAAAATCACTGTCACCACCAGTAGGAAATCCATTTCATGACCACTGCATCATCTGAACCCAAACTAAGCTGAAATTTCCTTTCATCACTGTAGTAAGCAGTAACATGTGAATAACACAATGGCAATAAAGATTATCAAATACATTTTCATGATTTGGATTGTTTGCTGTTGACTGTTTGGTCTGCTAATCAGTAGTATAATGTAATTCCCTTCAGAAAGAAGTTAACTACTGATGAAAATGATCCAATATGTTAAACAAGAAAGAAAATAAAACATGAAGCAACATTTTTATAGACTTTTAGGTAAATAAGTTGAAAGTGCCTAAAAATACTAATTTTAATAAACATAAGGCCTCTCATAAGGAGGGGAATTTCCATGGTGTTTCATTTGCCTCTACTACCCTTCACTGCCAACTTCAAATATTTTATTAATTTAAAAAATTTCTTTCCTCCTTCATAAACTCTAGCCTTCTATGGGTCCCCTTCTCTTACCATTCCCCACTTCCTTTACATGTAGCTTCCTGATGGGTGGCAGATTAGCCTCGGATAACAGTCAAATGCCTACACAGCTGCTTGATTCTCTCCTCTGCCTTTCCACCTTACTATGGACATCCTATACACTGACACCCCGATGTACAATGATCTTCTGTTACCATCAGTACAGATGATTAGAAAAAAAGTAATTTAAAAACCAGTATGGGTCAACAATATCACTTCATATTTAAGACTTAGTTTCAACTGGCTAGAAGCATATATAGTGGGAAAAACTAATATGGACATCTGGTAGCAGCCCCCTCCAGAGGCAGGATGATGATCTGGCCCTGTGTCTCTGTTGCCAGGGTCTTTTCACCATTGCCTTTACATGGTGTGAAAAATTAGAAAAAAAACAAAGAAACATTTGAGCTGCAGTTGCTCCTGTTTGCCCAACTTGCTTTCTGACACACCATCTGGGCGAATGCTTGAAGCAAACACACATGCACAGAAGAAAGCTTCCTCTCTTATAAAAGGTAGGCACAAAATGCTTCATTTTGTCATCCTCTATTGCCATTTGGAAAACTTCAACTTGACCTTTCATTTATAAAGCCATAATTATGGATTGTTTGGACTGAAAAATATCATTAAACTTTCTGGTCTTTTCACCATTTCATGGAATCAGCAAAATTCCTAATGTTTATGAACCTTTTAAACATAAATTCGGGATTTTGCTTCAAGCTTTCCATTATAATAACAACTAATATGATTAATAGGATTCTGAGATGCAACCCTGTTTTTACGAATTATTTGTATTAAAACAAGCAGTTAACTTGTATTATTTAGATGACATATTTACTTTAGACATTTTTTAAACAAAACAACTCTATTGAATTTCCTGCAATGTCTTCAGATATATATTGAGGTCAGTGAGATTATAATTTGGCGATTAGTTTAAACCAATTTAAAAGTCAAGCGATTAGAAAGGGGCACTTTTCCACCAGCCTTTTCCAAAATTGCATATTCCATTGCCTCCTTGGTATAGGACTTTCACACTTTTAGGCACACAGTCCTTGTGAAGAAAATGTACCCTTAAAAGTTACATTAATGTTTTATTAGTTATGTTAATATTTTATTTAGGATGAAGAGCATATAATTAAGAGTCTATGAAACACAGGAGAGAGAATGATCTCTGCTGCTTGAGATTGCAATACAAATTATATTCTTTACTTACACTATTCTTTTTAATTTATTTTTTTTTTAGAAGTGTCATGAAAACATTTAGCATTTAACAGAATAACTAATCAGGCAATTCACCTAACAATAGTGTGGCAGCAATAAATTCCATTTTATATCCTACCACAGACATGAAGCACCTCACCTCTGTGAAGTTATAACATCAGAAATAAATATTTTAAATAAATCACTGTGTTTTCCCTTTGAAAATAGTTCATATATATCTCCTGTAAATTGACAAAAATGAAATTTAACCAAGGAAGCTCTATCCATCTTGTTTCCTACTGTTTGTTCTGGAAGGAAATAATCACATAGTAAGGACAATTCATTTTACTTCTCATGCATATTATTTTCTGATGGGATTCCTCCCAGTTGCTGATTTTTTAATTTTTTTTTTCAATAAGGTAACCTTTTTTTCAATAAGACAAACCTATACAACTACCAGATGTGAAGGGTGGGATTCCATTGCCTAAACATAAGCAAAAGATGTTATCTGGGGAGCCATAGAGTATCCCACTGTGCCGTCTGCTGGTACTCCAGAAAAGTACAGGCCTCCTGTTGACTGCATATTTTGTGTCAAGTCTGTTAAACTTTTGTGGATTACATAAACTGGGTACCTATGTTTAGGTAAAATTTGACTTAGGTGCCCATATTAAGATGATTAGGTTTAATTTTTAGACTCCTAAATCTGTATTGACTATAAGGCCACTGGAAGCCCAGTGTACTTGTACATACTTAGAGATAGACAAATATAGACA
This sequence comes from Chloroceryle amazona, assembly GCA_027560015.1. NCBI lineage: Eukaryota > Metazoa > Chordata > Aves > Coraciiformes > Cerylidae > Chloroceryle > Chloroceryle amazona. Next base: position 34,001 of record JANHFX010011488.1, read on the forward strand.
CTTAAATGTAGACTCTTAAATGTAGACAGGTAATTGTGCAGCTGAATCCCAGCCAAATTTCTTAAGCTTAAGTAAAATGAATCAATAGTTAGGTTTTTAAACCAAAACCCAAATAAACAAACAACTTTAAAAAAAACCCAAACAACAAAAACCCCAAAACAAACCCAAAATCAGGACAAACACCACACATAAAAAAGTTCAAAACTCCTCCAAAAGCCAGGCACTTAAAATATTTTTTAATAAGTATAGAAAAAGGAATTTAATTTTTCACAGATCAGAGAAGCAGACATGAAAGAACACTGATGTATGCCTCATATCAGCTTTTCTCTTTTCCTATTCAACACTATATTTAAGGCCAAAATTTGACTCTGAAAAGTTTAGGTAACTTGGCTGTCTCTTGGGACCTCTCCAGTTCAGGGAAAAAATTTACTTTAAAGCTGCATTTTGGCTACATGGTTGAAATTTACAGATGTATCTATGTCTCCAAGAGAGAGTGTGATGGAGATAGGTAGATGAAAGTTCATTGGGGTATGATTGCTCAATTCTATTTTCCTTCATGCCTTGTATAATGGAAGGTTTGACTATATAAGAAACAGTACACAAAACATATGTATAACTTTCTGTGTGGCACCATGGTATGTTGCCACAGTCCTAAATGGGCAAAAATCTCAGCTAAGTCTTGTTTATTTTCTGTGAACAGAGAGAGAACATTTTGTTTTGTTTTGTTTTGTTTTGTTTTCCTAGTGAAAATGTTTATAATGCACAGAAAAGAAAACCATCACTTATACTTCTTTAGATTGATGCCTTTTATTGCTGGTGCAAATCCAGCTTTTGATTTAGAGTATAATAAAGGGCAAGAGAATCAAATCTGTGGGTCTGTGACCCAAATAGCTGTGGGTCTTATTCCAAATCCACAAAACCTTTGTAAATTTACTACTGTTGAAAAACCTCTGCTTTTCTTCAATTTCCTTTCCCTAATTATGTGAGTCTAAACTGAGTTTATACCATATTTTCATCAGTTATGATAAATAAGGAGCTCTGTACTCTTGCTGGCAGACACTTGTTCTGAGGTGCTTCTGTGGATCTCATGCTGTAGATGGATGGACACCAACACGGGAAAAGATCCTTCAATTCCATAAAAAAAACTGTGTCTTATAAAGAAGCTTTTTGTGGTAATAAAGGGCTTTTAGGTCCATTCATTTTGTCAATTAATTCAAGCTAAACTATGAATTATCCAAGAATATCAATTAATCTGAATGTTGACCTGTCTGTGAAATGACTTTGTGATTGGTTAAGAACCCTAGGTAGGCAAAGACAATATAAATAAAATGCAGTGGTGTCAGTCAGGACAGGAATATTTTTATAATATGAGTTCTTAAATTTTATTTTGTTTTGTTTTGTTCTGATGTCTAAAGACAAACAAAAATAACCCTGACATTAATCCTGGCCAACTCAGAGGAAAAAAGATAGCTTTATTTACTGACTGTCAGACTAAATTTAAACTGTTCAGAGTTGATTTATAATTTTCTGCTTGCAGTAAGTACTGTTTATGATTGAAAATAATCAATTTCTAGCTCATATTATTGGAGATAAATAGATTTTATAGGTTAACTTCAAAGAGATAATGAATGTGAGAAATAAAGTATGGTGGTGGCTTATAATACAAATGAAAAAGCAAAACCAGTGGAAAATAGGAAGGAACTCAAGCTCCCCTGACTGCAAATACCCAGATTCATAGCAGCAAAATCAGTAATTATTCTGATGGAAATGGAGGGTGGAGTTCTCCAGTCAAAGGTCAAGAAAGAAACTATATAAAAAGACCACTATTGAGCTGACATTGTAACAACTGATTTCTTATTTAACAAAAAAAGAGAGAGATACTACCAGAGAAATGACTTTTGTATGGAGGTAAATGTTTTGATAAAAGCATAATATGTGCTTGTTGCACTAGAGTTTTTATTTTTGTTTTGGGATTCTTTTTGGTTTTCTTTGGCTCAAAGCATGTTGTTGCAGGTAACAGTATTCTAGAGCCAGGAAAAGTAAGAAATGGGTTTATTTTTGTGTACTAGCTGAGGGAATATAAGGAGACAAAAGATATTTCACTGTCATCCAAAACTGTAACTTATGTCCCGTTTCCATTTTTTTTTAATTAATCTAAAGCAAAAGTATATGAAGATCCCTCTAATACAATATGAGATATGCACATCGGGTGGTGGAAACATGGAGTCAAGTGACTCAATTCACTTTTTCACACATAGGACTTCTGTCTGGGTCATTTGAGATCAGAGAATCACAGAATGATAAGGGATAGAAGGGACATCTGGAGACCATCTAGTGCAACCCCCTTGCCAAGGCAGGCTCACCTAGAACAGGTTACACAAGAATGCATCCAGGAAGGTTTTGAATATCTCCAGAGATGGAGACTCCACCTATAGGCAACTCCCTTTTCCTAAACTAAACCTTAGCACTTTTATCCCATGATTTAAGTGACTGATTATACACTTTGAAAAATGAGGTTATGGCTGAAACCCTCCAGGTGGTTGTGGCAAAACTATGACTGCTTGGATTATGCTGTCTGGATACACAGAAGTTGTTGGCTGAAACCATCACTGAAGCCCTCTAGGCTCTCTTTATCTTACTTTTTCAGGAAGATGAATAGTGGTTTGAAGTGTGAATCAGGGCATACCATATGTTGAGGAATTTTAAGGTTCAGCTCATGTTTTGGTTCTTTGAATGGTGCAGCATTTAATCCCTGTTTGGCCCAGGGCTTATGGACAACTCAGGGCTGAGCCATCTACACAGCTCTCCATGTGTCGTGTCCGTATAGATAGGACCCTTAGGCAAACCAAAGCTGTGTTGATTGCACAAACTTCCCCTCCCTCGGCCCCATGAGTTGTCTGTATGCACTAGTTGTTACTGAAACTGGTTTATGATCTAAGAGCCAGAAAATCCAAATAATATGAAGATGCTATTAGTTATCTCAGAGATCCCATGGGGCTAGCAGATATGATCCAAACTGAAGTTGCATCTTGAATTACACCTTGAGTTACATATTGAGTCAGACATCTCAGATGCCTGTATGGGGGCAACTGAAGTCCAATGGCTAGTATTCATTTCCATATTCACGACACAAAAATCCAATTTTATCTGAATGGAAGGATCTATATAAAAATTAGATGAGCTATGGTTTTGCAATAGCAGGAAACACAATATGATATTCAGTTACTCCCCACATAGTTAACACATATGTTTATCAGCTGTCATTTGAAACACTCTACCTCATCTGACTTCCAGATGGTATTCCTGAGAACCTGGATCTCCAGCAAGATCAGACTCATGTCTACCATTCCCTGGTATATGTGCTTCTCAGAAGCTACTAGATTTTTTTACACTGTCTCTGTCATGAAGCTCCATTCAGCTCATGTAATATATGTAAAGAAAAAGAAATCTGAGAGTCTATAACTGAACAAAATGTCCTCATTTTATGTAAGTGAATGGATTTTACAATAGGGGAGTTCTTGTATTTTTTTATGGTTATCCCTCCCATATATCAACAGGAACCTCTTATCTTTGAGTCAACAGTAAATTTCACTTGTACAAATCTATTTTTCACATCAAAGAAATAATCATACAGAATAAGACTAATCTTAAAATCCACCCTTGAAAAATTCCATTCGTAACCTCCCTGTACAATCATGTTTTCTCTATCAGCACTGTTCACTGTCTTTCTCCAAAAGTCAGTTATTGTATATACTTGTGTCCAGTTTGGCTAGTAGATTTTCACACAGCATCTAAATACATGCAGATTAAGCTAATTTACATTCTTGCTGCCTATAAAATCAGCAGTCCTTCTGAAAACTAATATAAAATTAATTTATCACAATCTAAATGTTACACCTCTTTTTTTTAATCCTGTTTTTGTTTATGTTATTACTTAATCTTTCTTTTAAACCTTTTACTGAATATTTGCAAACAACTGTCATCAGATAATAAACTCTGTAATGACTCTGATCACTCTCCCACTCTGTTAAAAGAAGATACTATGTTTAATTCCACTGTGTTTACCCCATGATCACCACTATTTCCTGTGAATAAGGTAGGAAGTCAGCCATTATTTAGACAATAACAAAGTAAATCTTAATTTCTGCTTCTACTACAAGAAATGACTGGTATACATACAGTTCTACTCTTTTATGGTTATTACTGTTTTAAACCTAACAACTAACTTGAGATTATGTCTATTACAGTAAGCAGAAACTAGGTAGACCTCTTATAAATTTTAACCCTGATATAATGGTTTACATAAAGACACAACAACATAGTGAGTGCTATATATATGCTACCTTGCACATTCTGCCGTAACAGTTCCCCTCAAATACATTAGTTCAAAATACAAGTAGATGTACTGTGTTGCACTTGATAATTGTAGGTGTTTGTTTGATTTTTTATTTTTTTTAACAGAAATTTAGCAATACTATATAGCATGTTCTTAAACTAAAGTTCTTTGCACACAGTATTCAATTTCATTCTGTATCCGTGTCTAGTTTCCACAGCTGTTGTGTTGAAGCTATTTCAAACAACTAAAGAGAGGTAGATAATTATCTTTATAGATTCATAGAGATTAAGGGCAAAAGGGATTATTAGTTCATTTTGCCAAATTTGGATTAGATTATGGGCCATTAAATTCCATACAGTGTTGATATCTGTTGAAAATAAGATGTGATGATTTCTATTATTATAGTTACTATTGATCCTATTTTTTATAGTACTACTCAAAGGCTGAAGAAGTAAAGAACTACTCTTACATAAGCATTGTATAATCATAGATTATTTAATGATTATTTGTTTCCAGCCATTTGTTTCCAGAGATAGATAACTAAGGGGCCATCATGGAGACCTCTATGAAATTTCACACTGCAAAGGGGAGAAAGAGGAAAAGTGACATAAAGCTTCTACATCCCTATACTGAGAAAATCTCCAAAGGTGTGGATGGGATGAGAAAAAGAGATGAAAGACTGTTCCAAGGGTCTGTCTGGGTACTTGTTTGTCCTCTAATCTCCTACTTCAACAGTAAGAAAGTTAGGTCAACAAAAAACACTATGTGAGATGACTATGTAGGGAAAACTAACTGAGAGGAAAGGATTTTGTACTTATATCTGAAAGCTGTGAAATCTGAGTTCATTTCACAAGCTCATATCGTTTGCAAAAGAAATTTCCCTCATCTCCATGCAGTTTTTACAAAAGTTCTATCTCCTGTCCTTGTAAGTCTTTCCTTCTTGACAGTTAACTTTATAGTTTTTTTTTTTCAATTATAACAGCTGTCAAGGGCGGTCATGATTTCTGAAAAGAAAATCTTGGTACTTTTCTATGGAAGGCTCTGAATATTAAGATAAACTGTAAACTGGATCCTATATTCTGTGGGAAGGCAGTGCACATAGCTGTGCAAAGGGTGATGTGTTCAGAGACCTGTATGTTACTGAAAAGATGGGTTGATGGATTTTGAAACTTTTTTTTTGCACCTGCTTCGATTCACAGACATCATGAGTTGCAATAATAGAGTCTGGAGGTCAAGGATGTACAGCTAACTCTGGTAAATTTTATTCCAAATACTCCAAAGTTACTTCATGCTCAAACCAATATAAATGAGAACAGAATGTTGACCTATATACTTTCGTTATTATTTTTATGAGTCAAATGATTTGAGAACTCCTAAAATAAGAACCAAAACTTTGATTCAATCTCTTGGTATAGCATTTTTGTTAAATCTGCTTTCTGGAAAAACCTTCAAATCTAGTTCTATTTAACTCAGCACTTCCAGTTTTAAATGCCACCGACTTAAAGTAGGTAAAGATCTTAGACAGATTAAAAAAAAAAAAATAAATCAAAACTCGGTGGTTTTATTTCAGGCAAGAGAAATTAATAACATAGAAAAAGGAATCAGTTTTGCACATCATTGTCAGTGTTACCTATTGGAAGTCTGCAGCACTAACCTGTACTATGTTGTTATCTTTACAGCAAATATCCATTTCTCCATAAAATAATCTATTTGAGTAAAAAGTTCTGTCTTCTATTTTGTTGTCCTCATTTATTTTTCAATTTTGAAGTCTGACATCTGTGATATACCTTATGTGATATACCTTATCATTATTATTATTTTTTTGCAAATTTATGCCTTATGCTTATTTAAAAAGTCATACTGCAACTGGAAACTAATAAACTTGACTAATTAACAAAGGGATAAAGTGAGAAAGGTACGAAGAGAAGAGAAGAGAAGAGAAGAGAAGAGAGAGAAGAGAAGAGAAGAGAAGAGAAGAGAAGAGAAGAGAAGAGAAGAGAAGAAGAAAAGAAGAAGAATATTTCAATTGCAAGGGATCTATGACAATAGAGACCTAGTCCAATTGCCTGACCAATTCAGGGCTGACTAAAAGCGAAAGCATATTCTGAAGGGTATTGTCCAAATGTGTCTTAAAGACTGATGGGCACAGGGCATTAACTTATCTAGGAAGTCTGTTCCAGTGTTTGACCAACCTCTTGGTAAATACATGCTTCTTGATGTCCAAACTAAACTTCCCCTTGTGCAGCTTTGAACCATTCTCATGTGTCCTGTCACTAGATACAGGGAGAAGAAATCATCAATCCACAACTGTTTTCAATCAACAGCTGTTTTTCCATTTCTCTTGGACAAATTCTGTCATGCCTTAAGGTAGTGTGACTGAGAGCAACTGTCTTCAGTAAGTCCAACTTCATTTAAAGTTATAACTAGAGTCACGGATAACTTCATTTGCATTTTAGAATTCAGACAGACATTGGTGTTTTGATCAATGAAATTAGCATTCTCTATTATATTTCTTAATGAGAAATTTCACAGAAGTGGTGGTAACTGCAGAAAAGTTGACCCTGTAAGGTCAACAGAACAAGACTAGTTAAACTCTGATTACTCTAACAAAGTGGTTTGGGGTTAAACTGTGTAGTCCAGGGGCTAAAAAAGAATGAGGAATTGATTTCTGCTTCACTGAAATGTCAAAATTAATTACTGGTTGAGTCACAAATGTCTTCAGGAAAACTTTTCCCCATTTTTGGTCTAAAGTCCAGGATGACAGTTAGCCACATGATTTTTATTCAAATATAAAAGAAAATAGAGCCAAACCCCCGCTAAATCCCTAACATAGGATTTATCTCTGGAGTTTTAGACTGAATGGCAAATGTTTCCTTCCATTACTTTTAAGGTATTTGGATTCTAAGTTTTATCTTTACTCATGACAGTAAACATTACTAATTCTCTTAGTTTAAAAATCCTACAAAAGCACTACAGCCACTCTGCATATTTCTAAACTTAGAGTAGAAGAAAACATGCTGCATATTAGTCATCGTATGATTTAGTTGACCTCTATAAATAGATAAAATTGTTTTAAGGGATGCAATGCTTGTGGCACTATAATGGCATGGAATAGCATTACATTACCAAGTTAGCATTCAGACAGTGTCAAACCACCATGCTAGAGCACTGAGTATTTTAGATTTAATACAGTAGATTCCCTCTGACATTTTTAGGGTAGAGTATTACAATGGGAATTTAATGAATATAGGGCCTGCTAGTGACACATCCAATAATGAAGAGCACTGCAAGACACTTTCCAAACCATTACTAATGCTTCTTAACTTTCCTTTGATTATTTGTATTTGTACCGTTGCAGGAAGTAAAGAAAACAGAACTCCCGTATGGGATTTACCTGTGGCTGTCACAGTCATGAAGAGTTACCTACTAAATTGCTCCCAGAACACTGGCAGAGGAAGCACTTTGGCTGTCTTAAGCTGATAAAAACTCTGTTAGTGAAAAATTTTTCACATATAATGGCTGCAGGCAACTCCAGCACAGAAATTTACCAATGCTTCAAAATAGATTAGAGCAGTAATATTGAGAGAGCTGACCCTATTCTAAACAAGTTACTGCACCAGTATTTGCTGCAGTCTACAAATCTGTAAAATGGGCAGGGTAATAGATTCCTGTTTTATAAGGTGCTTAGAAATCTGACATCACAACCTTATAAGACGGGTTGTTTACATCAGACATATCAAAAGGGCATCAAACCCATAAATTTTAAATGAACATTAATCACTTAAAATGGACTTTCCCTGTTATATTGCAATTACAACATCACAATGTCAGTCAAGGTTTTCTAATTTTTACTTTTTTTAAAAAAAAAATTATTTAATGTATGTAGGTGTTACTATAAAGAAAGCCTTTCTTTCATAAGATTAATGGAGCACTAAAGAAGTTCTAGCAGCAGCAGCAGCTGTAGTAATACCAGCAAAGGCTGAAAGAACTGTGATTTACCCCAGTGCTTTTAAGTGAAATATCAGTCAAATGTAAGACCAGTTCACTTTATCAAAATTGAAAAACAAAATGTCTTTTGCCAGTCTTCCTTTCAGAAATGCAGACTAATCAAAGACAAACATTCTTGATCTGAATCATGCATAACCTCTGAGCCTGGAGAGTATACTATCATGCACTATAAACCTCACAATTTGCAAAAGGTTATGTATAATAAATACTGTAGAGGGTGAGTATCTACCCTGAAATCACACAAGTAAAGAAATGCATGTTTTAGCCTAGTCTCAATGTCTTCTGTGAGATAACATAAACCACAACATAAGCATAAGCATAGGTGTTCTCAGGGTGAGAGGCTAACATTATAATGAGGGATGTTTTTTTTTCATCTGCTTTCTCACTGTGGAAAAAACATGTCTAAGATTCTGACTCCTGAGCCTCATTCCACCAAGACACTTTTATGAATCAGTAGGCCCAAGCTTCAGGTGAATGATCAGATGATGTGAATTGACATGATAGTTTTGTTACCTGAAAATTTCAAATTTCATTCACATACATCTGAAGTTTTCTCAACTTTGGATTTTCATAGTGTGATTCCAATGTGAGCCTGGAAAACATTCCTGAAATATTATCTGTGTGTAATTCACTTGCAGTGGCTTTCCGTAGATATCGGTCAATAACAACATCATGTTAAATTTTGTGCTGAAGTAAATCATGTGCTAATGGGATACATGACAAACAAGTTCAATTTGCAGCTGTTAGTTTCTGTTCACAGGGGTGTAAACAACTAATTCAAACTCTTGTTTCCATCTGCAAACAGACTGAGACTTGATTCTCATTTATTATGTCAGATACACAGTTAACTATGGTATTAGCTTGTGAAACCCATGAGAACAATGCTGCAGTTTCCTGATAGTATAAAGAAAGTATGAGAACATATTCAAAAGTTTAATTCAGTTGACCAAATGTAGGAATCTACTGCCACTTGGGACACCCAGAAGAATCTAACAGCTGTCAGCTCAGAAGAGCAGGGTTAGTATTCAGTCATCTTAATTTAGGTGACAAGAGGCATATAAAACAGGGTGGGGTGATAATATGAGATAGGCATCTGCATGGGCTACCAAATGTGGTGACACAAGACTCAAGAGAAAACCATTAACTTCCTGGAGTGGCCTCTAGAGACCAAGGAGGATACTCCACAATACCTAAAATGACATTAGGAGGCCATGAGGCAATTGAATTTTGCTCCAAGGTTAGAGGACAATGCATCTCACCCTAAACTGGTAATCCAGTGTAGGATTCAGTTCTTAAACCTAGGTTTTCAATTTCATTTTAGGTTCCTTACAATATGGCATCCAGAATAGAGCCATTGCAGAATTGGGTTTCCTTTAAATCCCATGATGATCTTATCAACCTTCTGCATTTCTCGGAAACTGAGGAAGACTCGCCAGATAAAGGCTAGACAGGGTGCTCTGATATATAAAATAGCTAACAATGTCTATCAGCTTCTAGGGAAATGAAAAAAAAAGAATAGTATTTTTTTCAATTAAGTCAAAGAATAAAACACTAATTTATACAACTGTTAATGTTTCTCAGATGTATACACAACTCCTTCTAGTTAACTCTATGTCTGAGGATACGTCCCAGTACCCTCTGTATTTCTTTGTTACATTTGTTCTTAGTATTAGTTATGATAGAATATATAGTGATCTTGCAAGCAGAAATTTTGAGAAATGAGTAAGAACAAAAGATTGCAAAAATCATGGATTGTAAATTTTTCTCTAGAATGTTAGCTTCTCAACAAAGGCATGAATATCCCATAGCTAAGTTGTTAATTGACAAATGTTTTCTTTGTTCAGAAATTGCTTACTAAAGGATATACTCTCATATTTACTCATTAGTCAAAAGTGTTACTTTCACTTATTAATCTTTGAAATGAAATTTCTTTATAGGCATCTTCTTTCACCTTATACAATTTAAAGTATATTAGTGAATGTTTAGATTTGGTTAATGGCTTTCTTACTCTGTGGCCATAGCATGTAATTCAGCATGCAGTGGCAAGCGAATACTTTTCAGCTAAATAAAAAATTCAAGATATGCATAAAAATTTGCTCATGTTATGAGCATGTAGGAGTTTACTAGGAATAATGCAAGGACATTTATTCAGCAAGACAATAGATGGCTTCTGATGAATATATTTCAGAGGACTAACATTGTCATATTTCTCTGATTTATAATGATAAGTGAGATTATTAGGTTTGTGTTCAGTCAGTTGACATATATCATGTATCATAATCCTCCTATCTCATGATATCCTATAAATTTATGTCAGAACATACTGCTGTACCAAACCCTTGTAGTCAAATCTTTGTATTTTTATGTTTTTCTTGACAAACTGAGGCAAATAATGGACATAAAATATAAAAATGATTGTATAAAAAAATATTACCTGTAAGATCTTTCTTTGTATAGTCTGGTCCAGAACAGCAAGGGTGAGTGAGACAGGTTAGATGATGAAAACTGATCTGTTGAGAAGAGACTATTAGAAGGTCAATGACAAAAGAAATGCTGTCTTCGTTTGAAGGAAGATGGATGATTCAGAAATAATCCCTTTAAATAAGTATTCAGAATGTTCATAACTTTCACAAATCAAAGCTTCAAACCTTTTGAGGTTTGTATATTGCTTTTTGACACACTTAAGCCTTATCCTATGATGTGTGAAAGTGCTGTAGACTCTTTACTGTTAGTATAAAAGGCAAACACAAATCAATACCTTCTTCTTTAGCAAGCCATAATGTTGGACAAGTGTTGTCTGCCCCCCGTTAGTGTATAATATTGCTTCTTTGCTGAAGATAAGATTTATTTACCTTCCCCTCAAATTCTTCTTACACATTTCCTCCTACAGTAAATTCATTTCTGAGAGAAGAATAAATGAATTGCTGGTTTAGAGATGAGACATACATGTGCTGCTATATAAAAGCTGTTAACACTCTTCTGCGAGAACAGGCAGATTATTTCCATGAGGCTGTCATCCTCTATTCCTGCCTTAGTAACTAAAGCCTTTTCTTCTCTTCAAAAGACATGGAGTCGCAAACAATGACCATTTACCATACCCCTTTTAGCACAAAAGATTTTTTAACAGAATATGCAACCAATCTGGGCACAATTACCCAGATGATCACGTATCAGTCTTTAGTTTAAGTATTGCTGTCCTAGTCCTTTCTGTCTAGATACTTGGATGAGAGCAAATCATCACATCTTTTGCAGAATACTTTTTACTTAGGTACAGTCAAACAGAATAATTGTATGTTTCTTAATTTTTAAACCCTTTTGTATTGCTGAATGTTCTTGCTGATAACCTTAGTCATCCAAATGCAAGTCGTGATTTAGAATTTTACCAAACGTGATCAATCAGAAACTGTGGAAATTTAAACACTGAATTCTAGCAACATACCCACCCACCCACGAACCCAACTCTTTATCACAGAATAACTAACAAAGCAACATTTAAAGCAGTATCCTTTAGTACATATGTGATATTTTTTTTCTGAGCACTTTATCAGCAGACCTTCAAGGCCAAAACACAAAATTTATGCTAACAAAACCACGGACTGAACCTATACACTGATCTCACATACTGCTTAACATCTGTCTTGCTCCCTAGCACTAACTGTTCTCATTAAAGCAAATCTGCCATAGATGGAGCTTCACTCATGACAAATGTCTGTATAATCTACTCTTCAAAGCCAAGAAGGATAATTTTTTTACAACTTCTGGAAGCAATATATTTCAGAACTTCACTATTTTTAGTATTAGAAAGGTTTTCCTAATATCAAGACTGAATCTTCTTGCTGCAATTTAAGCCCATTACCTCTTACACTATATTGCAATCTGTTCTTGATAAGCATTGTGTTCTTTCACAGGAAATTTTGCCAAGAGTATCTTTCAAAGCTGACTTTGCTACCATTAATGTAAATTGAATGAGCCCAAAAATTTGTGAGGAATATTGCTTTTTGAGTATAACAAAGACTGATAAATTTCAAGCACAAATAGGAATGCATAACTGCTATTTACCATGCGTCTCAGGAAAAACTACCTAAACCCTTTGTGATTCCCTGCCAACTCATCTATTTGCAGAAGATAACCTCTTTCTTCTTAATTTCTTTCCATTGAAAATGTACAAGGACAGCAGTCATCATGAGTGAGTTGTCAGCAGGGCTGGTTGAAAATCTTCCATCAAAGCTACAATTAAAAAAATCAATATTTGACAGAAAGTTTAGTTTGTTCTTCTACCAGTTTTTAGTCTGTTCGTGCTCAATTTTCTTAGCATTTTTTCTTTTTATTCAAATGTGTCTTTATCTAAAGAAAAACCTTTTAAAAAAATTCTATCAGAAATTAAAATGTTTCTTTTCATTCATAATCAGTAACAAATCCTTGAACAATAATAGTTATTAATTCTTTCTTTTTGGTTATGAAAGAAGACAAGATGTAAAAAATTATTCTTTCCAAAGTAAATATACTTACACAGATGTGTCTGTATTTTTAAATGATGTCTGAAAATTATTTTTTAAGGCAGAGCACAAATTTGGATAGTCATCTATTGATTAAAAATAAAATCAATTTAATATAGTTTCTCATAGTAAAGGAATTACTCTGGGAATAATAAAAGCTATGAAAATGAATTAGTGTTCTGTTTTAATCAGTTCTGCAGGAGTCTGCTTCATTTATGTGTTGCACAAGCTACAACAAAAAATTTTTATGATGCTTGGTGAACAAGACAGAAAATATCAGGAAATTAATATGGTCTTATCCTTATTGCATTTGATTGCTGTCTTGCTGAATTTGACTCTTCCTTGCCCTTGGCCATACAGTCCCTAAGTAGTGCATGATAATGACTTTAAAGAAATAGCTTGCATGTGATTTTCTGAGATGTACTCCTCATTCTTTTTATTTGATAATCTATGTTCTGGTTTGTAGAAGTGTTGAACATAACCAGAAATACAAACCTCCTTAAATATGCTTATCTTTGCAACTGTTCAATACTGTTTTCTGTCTCATCTCTTCTTCTCTCTATTGCTCTCTATCAACATGCCCATACTATCCATGACATGTAATTGAATTTAATCCAGGTGTCTAAGAACTGACTGGCCAATATTCATAGAATTAAAACATTTAAATGAGTCACCATCAAGAAGATAAAATACGCCTTCTTTTTTATTCAGTAAGAATAGTGTATTTATCACTTCCACAGTAAAATAATTGTGACTTACTTAAAAATGCTTGTATTTATGATGGGATTCAATAAGTTATTATACTGATGATAATTAGTAGATAATTGGTTTTATAATGAATGTTTTCCAATTTTTTAACAAAAAAATATTTAAAATTTATCTGTAAAAACCTTACAAACCAATAGGATGAGGAAAACAGACTATCAGTATAAAGTTGATGACTCTATAACCTTGGAACAGTGAATGATTTTCCATTCACTTTTAAAGGGCACTACAATAAAGTTGCAGTGCCAACAAAACAGAAATGTCCCTGAGTTCATAAAGATTTGGAACAGTGGAGAGAGGATTGCTTTGGGGGAAAAAAAAAAAAAGCAAGCTGCACAGAGCCATAAATAACCACACATGAGATACTTAGTGTTTCTTTGGTGTTTACTGCAATGAATTTAGAGTGAATAATGAATCTATTTATGTTGTGGTGACCAGGCTCCTTGTTTTGTACAAAAGTCAGTTTGCTGAATGAGCTTTTTGGATGGTAGGCCTTATTTAGATAAAATTTTTAGAAATACCAGGATTTAAAAATATTTTCATTTTTGTTACCAACTAAGAAAAAAATCATGAATATTGTCCCAAAGGTAATTACACCCTTAAAGAATCCCCACAAACCTAAACCACGCACAAAAAAAACAAACCATCAAATAAATAAGCTAACTCACCTCTGAAACATGAAGCAAAGTAGTACTTAAAGTTTTTATTTTTCAGAAAACTCTCATCTGTCTGCATTTTACAAAAGTTAGATTTATATCTGATGGTATCTGTGAGAAAAATGCAGCACCAGCCAAATGGCATGGAGCAGCTTCTATATAATGCCAAGGGAAAAATAAAATCTTTGCAGTTTTGAAAGATGTAAGAGCTGTACTTTAATATTTTTTGAAAAGCCACAGAGCACTATGAAAGGGCACACTTCATTCTTGACATAGCTGTGCTAGACAGAGAATTTCTTAAACGGTTGAGGGAACAGTCTTCATAAAAAGTAATGTGTTTCGTGGGTCCTTGAATCATTGCTAAAGAGCAGGTAACAATAGAAGGCATAGTCAAATGTGTAATGGAAAGTTTAATCTTATTGATGATGCAGATGTGGTGTATTTGTTAACTTTCTGAGGCTGGGTAAAGACATTCTCATGAATGAGCAGCTCACTAAATGTTTGATCATGCATGTGTAACATGAAACAGACCAGAAGGGACAAGCTCCATAGGCAAGCCTGACCTTGAAACAATGTTTACATTGAGATTGTGTTTTAGACAGTGAGAGATACTATGGCTGCAATCTGGCTGGATCCTAGTATTTTATCAGATCAGAATTCCCAGCATCACTTGTGGCAGTTTTGTAGGAAGAGATGACAGGATTTAAAGGTAATGTCACAGAGATCATGAGTCTCCAGTCTGAGCCACATGCCCTACCTCTTGAATTCCAGAGGTCTTCAGAATAAGCTTATGAATATTTTATGGGCTTTAAAAAGATAGATAGTGAAAACAATTCTTACTGTTGTCTTTATTTTTGAGAAAAAAACAGAGAACTGAAGATTTGTCTACCTTTTCCTTGTAAGAGGTGTTTGTTTTGGTTTTTGTTTGGCTTTTTAAAAAATCTAAACATCAGAGAAAGTCAGAGCAGTCAAGATTTAATAACTCTCTTAAAATTTAAGGAAAAGGAGGAACAGAAACATGAAAGCAAAGAGCCTCATTGAGAGCTTTTTCTTCTCCCACTGACACTGGATCATTTTCTTAGTCTTTACTCAGAGTAATGGAAACGATGACATATAAGCATTCTCAACAGCTACTCAAAGTCAGTAATAGTTCCTATTGAGCATAGCTCCTTAAGTGTGGCAAACAAAAAAACCCCAACCATCCTGCATTTTTCAATTGATCTCTAAAATTTCCAAGCCATTTTTGCATCATTGTAGAAAGAAGATCTAATTAGTGCCTAACTTGGTTTTAATTATTTATTCTCAGTTTGAGATATTCTTTCCTTTTTTCTGCTTTTCATATTTATTAATCTAAAATTAAACAAAATCTCTAGCAGTGCAGCTGTGGCAACAGCTATTCCTTTAAGCCCAAATAGTGAACTCAGATGCTCATATGAAACTCATTAAATGAGAACAATCTCCTCTGACATTCACAGCCACAGGCAGTTGGACCTTGTTGTCAATTCCTGCGCCATCACAGATCACAAAAATCCTATTTTTGATCCACTGTATTCTGTGTGTCATTGTGAGATGCTCTGTATACTTTCTTAGTTGAAACCATACAAATAGTGTTTATTTCCTCAAGTCTTTTGCCTTCCTAAGGTGAAAGGTAAGCATTTTGGAGTAGGATGCTTCCTATTACTGTAAACACAGAATCCAGCCAGTTAGGTCCTGATACTTTCTGTATCTTGTTCTGTAATACACCTCAAACATTTTGTAGTTCCTATCCCTGCATAACATAAGTATGGTTTTCATTGCAAACTGTCATGTATTTTGGAGGCATCCAAACAATGCTGGTGTGTGCTAGCTCAATATAGAAGTCTAGGTGAACAGTAGATGCTAATTTTCTCTATGTCTTGCTCAGAGTCTATTCTATGACCTGTATTAAATTGTTCAGAACTACAGGGGATATCCCCACATTATACTGCTATGTGAAATAGCTATGGCATACCTTTAGCAATATAAAGGAATACACACTCAGTGAATGTAGATAAGGTAAGATATAAAAGTTGCTTAAAAAAAGTGGGTTTTTTGCTCATTAAGCCACCTGGAGCCAATTTCCTACCTGTCAGGTCTATACACTGTCTTTCAGAGACAAACAATCTCTGGAAAAAAAAGGACAAATTAATTTTAAAGATAAATTTCAGCCTTTTATGTTCTTATTTTTTCTCTTTTTCAATGACATATTACAGTAATTTTCTTTCACTGGCAGATCTTCTATTCTGGTAATTCTGCAGTGCAAAATTATCTGGAAGGTACAATTTCCCTCTACTTTTCTCTTTCTTCAGTCTTATGTATTTTAAGTTGTTGAGTTTCTGTCTGACCTTATACATATAATACACTAATATCATTGGCTGAGGCTGATGTAATGTAAAATTTCATAAATCTCATATTAAATTTGAAAACTTTGTTTTCTTGAGATTGTATAAGTGGCTTTTTTTTTTCTTCTTCTTTTTTTTTTCTTTTTTTTCCCCTTAAACCCCATTATAGCTCACCTCATTATATTCTGCCTCACTCTCACCTAGACTTCAAGATTTACATCTCTATAGTAATATAATGAACAAGAAGTGAGACTTATAATACAATGTCATTACATCACCTCAGAATAGTATTCTATTATCATAGCCATAAATGCAAAAATTCTGCTGACTTTCTCTACGCTCTACTGAACGTTCTGGACAACTTTAAAGATAAAATCATTATCATGCTAAAGTTCTTTAGCAAGTTGTCATGTTTCAACTTTTAAATTAATTTTATTCTTGAAGAATGTTTATTATTTTATTCTCTGGTAGAATGGTATTTAATTGATTAGCACATTTTATAACCTTGGTGATTTTAAAAATAAGCTGATACATTCTGATAAATTTAAGATATCAGAGATACTTTCATTATGAAACTTGTATCTGTAGCTTCTACTCACAAGTCTCTGCAAATTCAACATTTGGGGTAGAAAGTGTCTACATGTCATTAAACTAGGAAAAAAATGAAAGTACTTTTGAAGACTTTCCATTCTTTTAAATCTTAAAAGGAAAAACTTCAATATTATAATGTAAAATAAGATGTCTTATCCATAAACAAGTATGGCTTGATTTTGGAGTTACAGACTTCAGAGACAAAACCAATGTATTTCTCTGTTTAGCAGCAGTATTTCAAATTGGAAAAAAATCTAAGTACAAAGGTTTGGTTTGTATGTTTGTTTGATCTGGCTTAGATATTAAACATAAATGATCTATTTTTATTTTTATTTAATTAAAACAAGATTTCTGTAATATTAATTTGAAGTGTTAGGTACATTCATATAAAACTGGAAATTAAATTTATTTGGGAAAAAAGGGGGGGTAACTGTTATTAAAATTGATTAACTGATGAAAAAAAAAATTATTTGTCCTTTTATGTTACTTAAAGGGATGAGATCTCGGTGCTGATCTACTCTGATAGCCAGTGTGAAAACCATCTAGCTAAACAGCAGATGAGATCACCATCATGTGTTTTTTGAAAACTCATATGGTAAAGATATTTGGCAAATGAATGGGATTTACAAAAAAATGCCTCAGTAGGTCAAGAAATTTACATGTCCCAGCGAAATTGAAAGAAGTTAAAGAAGACTCAGTGCTGTTGGAAATGAACTTATTTTTTTAATGCTTCATTTATTTCAGACTGGGTTTAAAATGCTTCACATTCCTATATATATGAAAAAAAAAAACCAAGGATCAGTCATCATGTTGGTTTAAAATCTGTAATGTTTCTTGCTTAGAATATCAGAGATATATTCTATTTTCTTTCTGTTGAATGAACCTTTGGGATATATTTGATTAGCATTTTCAGATGTGTCTGCAAATACAAGTTCAGAAAAATCTTACCATTTTCACTTAAAATGAAAAGAGATATTTTCAAATAAATTCTTATGCTTAGAAGATGGATAACTTCTCATGCCTGGTTAACTTGAAAGTGATGAAGAATTTCTTAATAAAAACAGACCAGCTAGTGATAGAGCTAACAATCTCAGTTTAGGATGTTCTGTCCAAATTACATATTTTTTAACATTAAAATTGTACTACTGTCTCCAATATTATAGAACTATGGAATAAGTTACTGACAGAGCCAGAACAAGCTGAGTACTTGGTATATCTATTCAATTCTAAGACTGCTCTAAACTATAGCCATCCAGCCCAGGGAATCTGACAGCTTTGCTACATGTTTTTTTCATCACTTAGTTTCTTCCCAAAATAAAAGCCTACAGATACAGATCTCTTTGTCTGTTTGGGGATTGTCTGAATTCTTGAAAGGATTAGGAATCGATTTGCACTTACAGATCTCACTTCTTTTATTTTGGTTTTGGTCACTTCACTAGGGTGCAGGTAGTTCTCCTGAGATACATAAACCTGCACAGAGGTTCGATAGATCTTGTCTGCTCTCTGAGCTGCATTTATATTTTGTAAACCGGTGCTGCAAATTACTCATGCTTCTAAGAAAGCAACACTGTAAAAGCCTGAAGTACAAGATTCAGAGATATTTCACCCTAAAATAACTATGATGTTAGGTGATACTCAGCACGAGGTAGAAGACTGAAACTGACAGTAGGAGTTTTAAAGCACCAAAAATGGAATAGATTTACAATAGCTAACCCTGGATTCACATCACAGACATTTAGGGTGTCCTAATCTGGGACAGTTCAGTTTATGCTTTTTTTTCCATACTGTCAATACATGCAATAGAATAAGCCAGTACATAGCAATTCTGAAATACTTTTTGGTATCCCATCATATTCTGATATTGTATAGCTGAAATTATAAAAATGTCCATTTCAAGTATAGGTAAGAAAAATGTATCCAGAGTGATAAACTATAATTTCAAAGGCTTATTTTCCAGAGACAATATTTACTTTTTGATACATTACACAAAATTAACAAATCTCTGAAACAGCATTATTATCCGGTTTCTGCCAAGCTCTCATAACATACATGATAAGCTGCATATTATGTTTGTGTTCTTGTTTTCAGACTGCTTTGGTAGCTTGCTGCCTTTGCTATTCCACAGGCTATTAAACACAGTGAATAGGCAGGCATTATCTGAATGCATAGTTTCATTTGTAAAATGGTGTTAAGGAGTAAGATTTCATTGTTGTTGATAAAAGCATCCTGAGAGCTAAAGGAAAAAAAACAAACCAAAACCAAAAAACCAAGATCAGCATAGTGTCTTATTCTATTTACATAACTGCTAGGACTTTCTATTTTTCAATTTTACCTTATATTATAAAATTATATTTTTTCTTCTTATCTCCAAGGCAAAATGAAATGAAAAAGAGATAAAGTGTTACCAGGAAATTGGACTGTTAAGTTCCTTGCTTGATGGCAACAGACAGAACATATTCACTGCAGAACTTATTGATGTTTCATTGACCTGAAATAAAGAATTATCACCCACAAGAAACTGTTAAGTACGATCTATATCAGACATATGTTATTCTAAAGAAAGTAAACTGTGTGACTGTGTACAGAGAAAAATTTCTAAGAAAAATTCATTCTACTTTCTCCTTTCACAATGATGTGCAGAATGTAACATCTGTTGGACTGTTTTGAGCTCATTTCCTATAATAAAACATCTCTAGATATCTAACCTTTTCATTTTTATTGATCTTTATGTTAGCTTTGAGAAAAGAAGTCTTTAAATATGTCTTTACCCTTTCAGTGTACATAGTCTCTTATTTGCCAAATACTATATGTTTCTTATCCCTTCTTTTTTTTGTACCTTTGAATTTACATTGAAAATTGTCTTTAAAAAATGAAAGAATTGCAAATCTTTCTACAGAGAATTTTTTAAAGAGATTTTTTTTCTGATATCAAACCAGACTATTACGAGAAACTAGTCTGATCTTCACACAGATGTATGGCATTTCTGCAAGTAAACCCTTTGCTGTATACATCCCTTTTCCCAGATTCAGACACCTAGACAACCTCCCTGCTCTACTGCTCATGGACGGAAGTAGATTTCTGATTTTAGGGTATGCTTCATGGGTGGGGGACTACCTGTACCAACTAGGACTGAGATATCTATACAGAGTTTTGCTCTGAATAGACACTTGGGAAAGCTGCCACAGAGACCAATCTACTTAGGTCCTTCCCCAGGCATGATGGAGATTCCAGGATCTTCTCCAGACAAAACTGATCAGGGGACTGAGCCTTGACTACCTTTCTTGAGCACTATAATAATAAAGTTTAAAAAAAAAATGGATGGAAAGAGATGGAAAGAGACAGAGAGGAAGATGAGAGAAGAATATCCCTGGGTATATTCATTTTCTGACCAAATTATTTGCTTAACTTCTTGGTAGGTTTTTTAATAGGAATACCTATATTTTGAATAGGAATACCTATTTGGCTCTGTTATTTAAATCTAGTTGTCAAGTATTTACTTATGAAGGCAAGTAATTTTGCCAAATCACTAAATTCATCCAGCTTACTCCTTTTCTTTTTTCTTTTTCTTTTTTCTTTTTTCTTTTTCTCTTTTCTCTTTTCTTTTCTTTTCTTTTCTTTTCTTTTTTCTTTTCTTCTTTTTATATATAAATATATGTGTGTGTGTTTCTATGTATGTATGTATTTATTTTTCCTAGATATGAAACCATGATCATAGTTTAGAGGGAAGAAGGAATATGAAAGAAAATTATGATTTTTCTGGTTATTGGAACTTGCATGTAGAGTATAACCTCATAAAGCTGATTGAATACATTGAATTATTGACCAGTGAAGTTCAATTACTGTAAAAAGGTGAAGAATGAAAGTTAACAGACTGTGATGGTTATTTATTATGACAAATTTAGAGATGGGTATTGCAAAGAAGAATTTTTTTTTTCATTATTATAGCAAATCCCAGTATCATTAACTAGATTTCAGTGAAACATTCATTACTTTACATAAAAGCTTTTTTCCCTTTTGGCTTTAATTAAGCTCCACGATCACATATTAGTGGAATACCTAGCACTTTATTTTTCTGTTTTGAAAGTCAACCTCACTGCCATGTGAGTTTTCCTGAACTCTCACAGCTCTTTGTCTTAAATTTTATTGATTCCGTAATTGCTCACAGGAAATACAATGTTTTTTGGCAGAAGCATATAAATTCAGTCTTGGTCTTTGAAATGAAAAACAGGTCTTTGCGTGAAAACCAGAACAGCAGCAACAAAAGCACTTAGATGTTTTTCACAGAGAGCTGTGTAAGAAAATCTTTTGCATGCACAAAGAATCTCAAGCACAATGTCAAAATACAAATTGATGCACTGAATTAAATCCATGTCTTGACTGTAGGAAATTTTTAAGGAGATAGAAATCTTGTGTTTTCATTATGAAATGAGATGACCAATGAAGGGGCATGTCTGTACAATCCTGCTGGGGCTAACAACAACAAAGCAGTTTTTATAATAGAAAGATCACACAATACATTTGCTTTCAGACAAGAGTTGCAGAGCTGACAGGCATTTGGGAGATCATTTCCAAGAGATCCTCCAGCCTCATCAGGAAAAGATATTTTGTGGGTAGAAATATTTTTGAGAATAGAAAATAAAGTTAACTCCAAATGGTGCCTAAGGACTGACAACCTGACACAGAGGTTTCTGGGATGTAGCTGTGCAATATGCAGTGACTGGTTCTTAGAGGTGATCCTCCTGCACAATACGGCACATAGATCTACTCATGGCAAAACCACAGTGGCTGTGCAAAGAGGCTGTGTGGCAGATCTACTCTTCCATCTCTGCTGATCTGTGAGTCTCTGTCTTGTCTCTCCAGTGGCAGAACAGACAGAGTAACTACTGCAGGCCTGCTGCATGTAACACAGCTCAGCATAGAAACTCCGGTGGGAGAAAGAGAGAAAGTGAGACAGTATTGCTTGTAGCCTATTCTTCAACAACTAATAACACATAATAGGATTCTGGCCCCTTGCACCATTTTGATGATGAAACTTTCTGGTCTGAGTGGAGAAGTCAGAGAGGAAAAAAGAGATTTAGCTTTTAGCATAAGCTTAATGAGTCCACTCTGGGTTGTACTGGGAAATTATTTTATCTATGCCAAACAGAAAGCTGTCCTCTCCTGCTACAGACGCCTGTTGTGGGATATGTCAGACAGCTGTGGAATGCAGTGAACTTGAACAACACACTAGAGACAAAAAAAAACCCAAACATGAAAACAGGTAATGAAAGTACATACTGAGTTTGAAAAAGGCATTCCCAAGAATAAGAGGCATTTTCAAGATATGTACATAAGAACTATAAGTAATGTATAGCATATGGCTTGCACACCACCTAACTCATTCCTACCTATACATAGTTTAAGTGCATAAGCGTTGCTCATAAAACTGTTGTTTAAATGTGCTTATAGGAAGGCAGATGTACACAAAAAGATTTAGTTTTTCACACAGAGAAGCAAGGCACTTGACTGATCCTACTCATCTCTACATCCAGCAGCAGCACACTGAAGACTTTGAAACCCTCTCTCCATCTCTGTGCTGGCCTGGGGAATTGAAGTAGCAGAGCAGGGACAGCCATTTATTCCATGCTGATGAAGGAAAGGGATTAGGTGTCTGTAAAACAGAAGGAAGAACCTTAGGGATTTTAGATCTGTTTTCTAGAACTGATCATGCAACAGGAATGGTGAACTTGTGACGTATTCCTATTGTAAATGATGTCCAAGTGGGACTTGATATATCCATTGTCTTTTGGCTGCTGTGGAGCTTTTGCTACTCACACTGACCAATAGGCAGTGGCTGCCTATAGGAAGAGTTCTAAGTGTCAGCTAAAAGACAATGTTATAGTTTAGAGGTTCTATGAAGCAGAAGGAGATAAGGTTGAATAAAGAGCAGATGGTAGTGGACAAATATTGACACAAAGTCTAAAAAAATGTTCATTGACACATCCTAGTCTCTATAACACTTTTCACACAAATGCATAGGATTTAAAAGTAATGTTTAATGATGACAGATATAGCCAAACCAGTATTGTTATGCTCTGAGCAGTTTATTAGCTTAAATGGTGTCAGCTTTTTTCACTTCTTTTAGTGTTTGTGACTGTTTGGACATCAAATTTCCAGATGTGACAAAAGTTCAGGAATAATTTATAATAATGCTTTAATATTATGCTACATTACTAGCAAATAATATTAATTTATATTAATACTTTATATTTAATGTCACAAAATACACAGAGTTTGTAACAATATCTATGTATTTTACATATATACATAATGTTAGTGCATTACATAGAGTAGTTAAAATGTGAGAAATAGTCTTTCAAAATCATGTTAAAAATACTGTGTCGCAGTTATCAAAGATGTACATGGTGAGGTAAATATATCTTCAAAATGTTGTGAAATATATGAGCACATTGGAAAGAGAAGGTCAGTTCTTTACTGGTAAAAGTAGGAGTGATTCTAGTGAAATGAGAGGTCTTCTACTTGATCTGTTAAAATATCTTTTTTTTTTTTTTTTCAAATGGATTGTGATTATGTAATGAATCATTTATACAGAGAATAAAGTGTATTAAGGCACTTCACTTTGGTCAGTAGGAATCCAATTGAGAGTTTAAAGCACCATCATGTTTCCTCTTTTCTTTTTCTTTCTTTTTTTTTTGTTCATTTTTTCATCTCTTTTTGGGGAAAACTTAACCACAGTATATATATATAGTTCTTTTTTAGCTTTAAAGGAGCTTATGTCTCAATCTCATTGAAAAGATAAAAGCAGAAGCTCTTCAGAAGCCTACATTAGAAGGAAGAAAAGTTGCATGAGTTGCTGAGAAAGACAAGGTAGGGTCATTTCCTTTGATCATCAACTATTCTAATTTCTGTTCCATAGCTGTGACCTGGATTCATGACTTGTGGGTTTTCAGTCAGCTTCACATCATCACCTGCAATTTGCATAATGTAAAACTCCAGGAAAACATAGGGTAGGAAAAGCTTAAATTAATCTTGTAAGGTCTGAGATTCATTCTGGCTCATTAATTTCAGACCAGATGTAGTTCTAATTCCAAATGGGCAGAGAATACCTTAAGCTGTAACAATGAACTGTAATAAAAATATGAAATATTGTAACTTTAGTAAAAAATCTGGTAAGAATGAGATTTGATTTTTTTGTGTTTAATTGTGTTTTTTATAGGAAAACCCTAAACACTGCAATGTAATCAGTTTCCTCTACTAAGACATTTCACAATCAGTGAAAAATCTGCTGAAGGTATCTTCCAATCTTAATGCTAAGCTGAGGAGATATTATAATTTCATTTGCTTAAATGAAGTCCCTACTATCCAACTTTGATAGTGTGCTTAGTATCGTGGTTTTATAAAACCACATTAACCAATTCATTTTATCAGATAAGTATTCTTTTGTGTTCCTTAAGCTTGCTGTGGTCCAGTAATTAATCTAAATAGATTTCACTGCCTCTGAAATATAACATACGTACATGATCCATGGAAAGCTATCCTGGAACAGTGTCTTGGTAAATTAAAAATATAACTCACTGTTGCTGTCACCTTTACTGAATTTAAATATTGTCAGGGCAGCTTCAGATGTTTTAAGGAACAATAAATTCCAGCATACTAACACTTACTATGATGATATTAATCTAGTAACATATAATGTGTTCAGCTATATCAAACAGACTGCAAGTTGCTCTCTCTATAGCAATCATTGATGCCCCGGGTTTACCTATTCTAAGTACATTTATTGATTTAAGTGTATACAATGTTAAATTATTGTTCACTCATGTTTTCTACTGACAAAGCAAAGTATTTTATCAGAAGTGTAACTACTTAAAACAACCAATCCTATTCTCTTAAACAATACCATACACCTGTGATTACAAGTCTAATCCATTTTCAGAAAACCCATTTAAAAGGAAAAATCCAGCAAAATCAAACAAAGGAAACAAGCCAGCAAACAAATCATAAAACATTAAATACATCCAAAAGCATATTTTGTGAAGTCAGAAAAATCAAGCAACAGTTTTCTCATTCCCTGGGCTTCCAGAAATGTAGACCCAGCACGAACGTTGCAGTCTGTTCAGTCCAATCTTCTCCTGAGCTGTGTGTTTCATCCCATGGTCTCATTTACATCAGTTTCTTGGTAGAGAGCTTTGCAATCAAATGGTTGGAAGATATTTTTGAAACAGTATGTTTTGTCCTCTTTCTCTGTACCTTTTGGTACAAATGTTCAAAAAGAAATTCCAGCCTAAGGTAAATACTTTGCATGGAAAATTTCAGTAAAAATGAAGTACAAAAAGTTTCATGTCCATATATTAGGATTAGCTCTCTGGAGAGTAGATAGCCTATGTCTACACTGGATAGTGGTTTTCAGTTCGAAATATCTGAAGTAACATACCTGCAGCATAGGCCACAGCCAACAGGGGTGTATTAATAAAAGAAAATTTAGGGTATCTAAAGGCCTGGTTCTGGGATGTGACATAAGAGCATGAGGTAGCATTTGTGGGGAAAAAATGCTTCTGTAGGGCTTTGTAGAATGTAGGGATCCAACCCCAGTATAAAATTGATTCTGTTTTCTAAGGAAGATCATGACTGAAATATTTCCCCATATTTGCCCTAGTTTCCTGTATAGGTCTAGGTAGAATACTACAAAATACTTAATATTACAGAATTAATATTTCTGAAATGCTCAAGTAACTCTTAGGGATACATCTTTATGGTATGTAAGAGGACCCCCTTGAATGAGCTTGACCTCTGGACCTTGACCATATGTACTATTAAATTGTCATCTCTATTCCTGCCTCTATCATAGAATATTGTGTCTAGCTTTATCCAAAACAAATATATCATGTAGAGTAGATAAACCATAGTCACTGTAGGCTCAACACTATTGTTATGGTTTAGGGTTAGGTCAGCCTCTTAGACCTATAACAGATGCTGTCTGTTAAACCCCTCCCTCCCCAAAGGGGAAGAGAAAGGGAATAAGGGAGAGAGACCTAGTCATTAGAAAAGGAAACTAGAACAGCTTTAATGAAAACAAAAATAATTATAAAATCAGAATATATAAAAATATATACAAAGCCAGTATCGAACCCAACCCCCCTGATGGTAATTATGTCACTGTCACCACTGTTGCTGGGGAGCAGGCACTGGGAGAGTCCCAGACTGGGCCCATCGGCAGATTGGAGCTGTGTTCAGGGGCTGGATTCTGGTACCGGATTCAGGAAAACACAGATCAGGATTGAAGGCAAAACATAGTCCTCCTCAGATGCTCTGAGGAAGGAACCGCAAGAGGACCTGAGCCAAGCCAAGCAAAGCTTGCAAAGTGGTCCAGGAGGGCAAAGAGAGGGGCAAGACCCTCATGATCCCTTGGTTTTATACTAAATATGATGCATATGGGCTGGAATACCTCGTTGGTCAGTTTAGAGTCAGCTGTCCTGTCTGCTCCTCCCCACAGGTGCAGCCTTTCACTTTATGAACCCCTCAATGTGGTACACAAAATCCAGCAGTGGCCTTGGTCTGCACACCAAACTTTGGTACTAACACTAACCACGGGGTGTTATCACTGCTAGAAGCAGACACTGCCTGAGAAAACATGCCTCTAACTTCAGACAGTGCAGTTAGTTAGAAGAACTGAGCTGAAAAATAAAATCACTGAATAGAATTAGTTCTGTTCTCACTTAATGCCTATGTTTGACCATTTGACGTCTGGCCCAGGTATTATCCTATGTCTTTCCCTATTTTCTTCTTCTGTAACACAGACATAAGATAACAATGTGAAGTGAGTCTCTGAAAGATTTCACAAGCTTCTCTAACTTGAGTTATAGTTAAATACATTTCCTGGCCTAGATTGATGGAAAGAAATTTAAATATAACTCTGCAAAATATAAATTCAGGCATATTGACTTTGTTCTCCTTTCCTCACTATTAATATATTTAGTAGTACATTCAGTACTAGCCAGATCTTTAAACACCTAGGTTTTAGTGCAGGTGTTTCTAAGAATTTGAAGTACATTTCTGCTGGAAACCATAAGAATTTCTTGTATGACATATCATTATGCAGACTCTTTTTTAAATTACTTGTGAATTGCTTGTCCACTTAATTAGGTAATTCAATAGGCACTTCAGTCTGCCAGTCCTATGGTCTTCTTTACATCTTGTGCTCCAATGACCTTTTTCTGCATATTCAATTTGTGAATAATTCAAGTGGACTTTTGACACTTACTGGTTAAAGACAGTGAGACATTATTGCAATGCTTGATCTTTGCCTTGAGTAAAATGAGTCATAAAAGCAATTTTCAATTCAATGTTGCAGCAGAGACGCTTTACCTTAATTTAAATGTAGGGAAGTTGTTTGCACTTTAAGTTCTTTGTCTTAGGACTTCCTTTCCTGTTAAACACCAAAAGCTAGATGCACTGAAAATATGTCTAGTTTAAGAAAAGACTTAGATAAAACATGATGAAGGCTATGTTGAACATCTTGTATAGTGCAGAATGATACAATTTTAGGCATCTTTTTTCAGCTTCCATCAATGTTTATTTGATGAATCAGTTCTACAGTATATATAGAGAAAATATAGAAATGAAAGCAAACACTTCAAAAAAGAATAAAGGTAGCTTATTTTGCTATAGAGTTAAAGGAGCCTATCACGTTTTAACTGAGGTAAGCAAACACACTTCTGTCCTACAGCACTTCTTTTTTCAAAGATCTCTGTAAAAGAGGTTCCATTGACCTTATTGAAATTTGGCTTGTAGGACTATTAGCATACTTCAAATGTAATACTGAGATACTCAGTAGTGAGGGTTTAGGCACCGCACATCAAGACATATAAGGTTTTAGAGCTTAAAGAGGGGAAAACGACAAATGGTAGGAGAATAGAAGGAAAAAAATCCTGTCTCTAATATCAGAAATTTACTCTTGCTGTTGTTCTGTAAGATGTTTGAAACTGCCATCTTTATAGTAATAATGTGTGTGACGCAGAAGTATACTTGCAGCTAACAACTCTTGCAGTTGATTAAATGCCTTATCTATATAAAGGCCATTTATTGCTTTGTATACTTCAGCACCATACATATTCTCCTTTAAATAGAATAAAATCAGTTCAGGAAAATGTGATGGTCAAACCTTCAGTCATAAAGTAGAAAACCTTAACAGAGGGTGATTTTTATTTTTTCTGGGATGGCAGATTCCAATACTTTACCTTAATATTTCAGATTATCCTCATTTCAAATCTAAGAAGATATAACTGGACAGAGGAAGTTGAGAGGAATAGATACAATGTGTTTTCACCTATTCAATTTTCCAATCCATTTGGTTTTTTGCAGCCTTGGAGATAGCCTATGCTTTTGTTGTGAAGGAAAGGATTTAAATACTATTGAAAACCCATTAGTAACAGTCAGAAAGTCTTTTCAGAGCTATAAAAACTTGGAAAAATTTATGTGGAGTAAATTTTCAGTGCAGTGTGAACTTAAATCCAAATTGGGTAATTTTGATAAATAATATTAACATAAATAAATAAAGATGATTTAGTCATAAAACTGTGCATAAACTTTGAAAAATACAAGGAATGCATTTTAGGGGGTTTTTGTTCATTTTATTGGTTTTCTTTTCCTACCCAAAGTACAAAAAACCTTTTCTCAAGGTTACTCTGTTTCTGAATGATTTTATTGTTAAAATCTAGAGTATAAGTCATAGAATCATAGAATGGTTTGGTTGGAATGATCATCTAGCTCCAATACCCTTGCCATGGCAGGAACATTTCCCATTAGACCAGGTTGCTCAGGGCTCCATCCAACCTGACCTTGAACACATCCAGTGATAGAGCATCCAAAGCTTCCCTGAGCAATCTATTCCAGTGTCTCACCACCCTCAAAGTGAAGAATTTCCTTCTTATTTCCAATATAAATTTACCCTCTTCCAGTTTCAAACCATTATCACTCATCCTATCACTACAGGCCTTTGTAAATGTCCCTCCCCAGCATTCTTGTAGGCTCCTTCCAGATACTGGTAGGCCACAATTAGGTCTCCTTGGAGCCTTCTCTTTCACAGGCTGAACAACCCCAACTCTCTCAGACTGTCACAAGAGAGGTGTTCCAGTCCTCTGTTCATATCCGTAGCCCTCCTCTGGACCCACTCCAACAGATCCATGTCCTTCTTGTGTTGGGGGTTCTAGAGTTGGATGCAGTACTCCAAGTGGGGTCTCACAAGAGTGCAGTAAAGGGGCAGAATCACCTCACTTGACCTGCTGGCCATGTTTCTTTTGATGCAGCCCAGAATGTGATTTGCCTTCTGGGATCCCTCCTCACACTGCTGGCTCATATTGATCTTTTCATCATGCAGAACCCCCAAGTCCTTCTCCACAGGGCTGTTTTCAATCCACTCATCAACTAGCCTGTATGTGTGCTTGGGATTGCCTTGACCCAGGTGCTAGACCTTGCATTTGGCCTTGTTGAACTTCACAAGGTTGACATGGGGACAGCTCTCCAGCCTGTCAAGGTCCCTCTGGATTGTATCCTTTCCTTCTGGTGTGTCGACTGCACCACAGAGTTTGATGCCTTCAGCAGACTTGCTGAGGGTGCACTTGATCCCACTGTCCATGTCAATAACAGAGATATTAAACAACACCGGTCCCAGTATTGATCCCTGAGGAACTCCACTTATTACTGGCTGCCAATTGGACATCAAGCTGTTGATCAGAACTCTGAATGAGACCATCCAGACAATTCCTAAATGACATTTAATGTCCTAGGGTGGATGTCTAACAGTGTATATGACACAGTCATGTTTCTTTTGTGATAATGTAGCTGTAGTCAGAATTCTGGTTTGAATTTCAATTACAGTGGCAGATGTTTTATAGCTACCTTGATGTACCTGCTTTATCAAAATCATCTGAATAAATGTACTCCTGAGTTAGGTATATAGTAGTGTAACGCTAGACTCCCTAATTTAGGAAAAAGCTTTACATCTGAATGAACAGTTTGTGACTTTTCATTATCCCTGTAGTCCTCAAAGACTTCCATGCAACTACAATTACATGGTATAGTCAACAGAGTAGGCTTATTTACTTTTTAGTAAAGACATGTTTTGGTACAGAAATATACTAAGCAACTGGACACAGGTAGAAGTAAATCAAACAGGTTTATTAACAGAAGGCACAAAAGACTCTAGAAGATGATGCTCAAAGTCTTGTAGCACTAAGTATTTTATCTTGCTTGCTGTGTGATAAATGCCTTAACCTTAAAAATTGATGCTATAATATTTATTGACAATCTGGCAGCAGGCTGTGAAAATTACACAATCCTTATTTATAGCTTTTATAACTATGCATTGTGGTCTACTGGGACAGTCAGATTTTTTTTTTTAATTTTATTTTTTTAATTTGTATAGGAGAAATGATTGGAGAAATAAAAAATCCTGCCCCAAAACCTGGAGTTATCATCTTCAGTTCCATGTCTAACACAGTGTATGGTCTGATTAGTTTCCAGCACATCTCAGGAAAGGTGTTTGGTACAAATAACTATTATACATTTCAGGGTGCTACAGTGTTTATGACTATTTATGCATAGGTGCTACCTGAAAATAAAAAAAACCTCTGAACTAAACCAAGTCCAAACCCTACAGGAAATGCACACAATTACTGTTAGAAACAAACCTCTAAATTATACTAAGGGAAGAATCACGTTTGTCCTTTCATTATGCATCCTCTGTCTGATAAATATTCGTCTACTACTGGATGAAGTCAAAAAGCTCCATGAATCTCCTTATGTGTATTAAAGTATTAAGTAATCTATCATGATCTCTGCAAGGTAGATGGTTCTATAAACAAATTATGTAGGCATATGATGTTTATTAGCTTAAAACCCATCATCTTGGATATACTCAAACTCATGGTCGGCATATTAATTTAGTGAAGTCGACTGCAATTGTTTATATGATGTAAAAAGGGTGATTTCATCTCATATAAGTAAGCCAGATAAGCTAGTATTTTGCACTAAAATGGAAAGTTGGAGAGAGGTTTAACCTACATCCATACTGTAAAATACAGAGAATTCATGCAACTTTTTATAGTTACTTACTTATTCAATACTGTTCTTTAAAGTTTCCATGTGTATACAGAATGAAAAGAAGTCACAAGACTCTCTTGTAGAGCCTCTGTTATTCTTTTTTTGTTTTTCAAGAAGAAAGTCATTCAACTTAGAAGTGTGTGATTGTTCCTTCTGCATGAAGGTTTTGAAGAAGGGTGATGGTGGAGTCAGTACCCCTGAAGGTGTTTAAAAAATGGGTGGACATAGCACTTGAGGCTATGGTCTAATGGATAGATAGATAGATAGATAGATAGATAGATAGATGTTAGGATGAAGGTTGGACTCATTGATCCTAGAGGTCCTTTCCGACCCTAATGATTCTATGATTCTAAGAAAAGTTAACAGACAAGTCTATTCCAAGGAATCGGTCTGACAAAATGTAAAAAAAAAGCAGTTGAACTGTAACAGAGTACTGAATGTCCTTCAAGATGACTTTGTGTGTCAAATAATAGTGTACTGGGCTTTTTTTTTTTTTCACCAGTTCCTACATTTAGAACATGTCCTGTAAATCCAAGACAAACAAATTAAAGAAACAGATTCACTGTGTGTTCTCACACTATTTTCAGTGATCCTGCACACTCATATAGTTTGCTAAATCCTATTCCTGCATCCATGTGAGACTAGCTCAGGAACAAAGGATGGGCAGATATTGATCACTAAACATTAGACATGGAGGATAGTTTCTGATAAAATGTTGACTGTTGAGAGTATGACTTCTGGGCAGTAATGTGAAAACTTCAAAGAAGCCATCATTGATGCACGCATCTCAGCTGCTAGACGAAGTATAGCTCTTCCCTTCATTATTAAGTAGGTAAAGTGTCACAGTTTTCACTTGAAATACAGAAAAAACTGGGTTCAGGATCTTTCTTCTTTAACATATATTAAAAAAAAAAAGAAAAGAAAAAGAAAAAAAAGTTTTCAGTTGCATGTTACTGTAAGTTTGAATTTAGCATCCTAGCTGGAATACTCTTACTGTAAGTAATTAAATATTTATAGGAACAGAGAGTACAAAAATAACCGTATGTGATAGAGTTTGTGACAATTATGTGGGAGAAGAGAACCTCAGGATAATTTCTGTAACTTAGAATGGAGCAGATTTGGATCAGGGCACCCACATGATATGCAAGGGCTCTGAACTTGACTTAAAGGTTATATTGTGTTGGGGCTGTCTCACTGTAAATTGCTCTAAAGTTGATTTTTTTAAGTCCAGAAAAGAAGAACTTTATGCTTTTCCTTAATTTTTACACAATATGGGACAACTCATTGGAATTTTATTCAATGGTAGATTATTTCATTGCAGCTAGAAAAAAAAAAAAGAGATATAGAGGGTTTGTGAATATTTGTGAATATTGAACTGTCTAGTCATATGTCTGTTAACATTTCTATTCACTTCTTAGATAAAAAGGAATTGTGAAAATAGAAAGTTCAAGAATAAAACTTCAGCTAATATATAGCATGCAGAACTGTGCAGAATTCCAGTGCTGAAGAAGAGTTTGAAAAAGAGCATTGACAGCCTATACAATTACAACATTTGAAAAGACACTTCTTTCAGTCACCAAATATGTATGAATATAATGATACTTTTCAGTTCTCAGAACCAGAAGATTGAGGATGAGTCAGAATAGCAAGCAGCAGCTTACATTAAATGTCCCAAAGGCAAAAATAAATGGAAATGGAATTTAGAAAGAGAAGACATAACATTAGAAACAAGAGTCTGTAGCACTACCAATAAGGCTGAAGAAACTTCAAAAGATTCTATATTGAAGTTCATTTGTTAACTGCCAACCCCCTCTCTGATGTGTAAAATTGAGCTGGAAATCTTGTGTAAATAAATTTTGGGTTGATATTTTAGAATTTCTATTTACTATGTTAGTGCAACCTAAAGCTGCAAAGATGATGCAGAGGGAAAAAGGTATTGGAAAATAGGCCATGTAAATAATTTTCAAACATGACTTATAGTAAGGAACCTGTAACTGAAGCTGAAAATTCCACACTGAGCTAACTTGCTCAGGATCAGCTGCATGCACAACTCATTTGGCTCCATGAAAGATGCCATGCTGTCCAAATGCATGGAGTCACTTTATGTCTAAAGCTGTGTTCCTGTTGGACAACGTTTAAACGAATAAACCCTCCAAATAAACCAGTGTGCATGGTGCAAAGGCATCTGGGATAGCTTGTGATCACTGGCAAGGACTCAGCACAGCATAGAAGCAGTTACAAAGCTTCTGGGCAAAAGATGGCTATCATTGCATTCATGTGGCTCTACACTTGGTGCAGCAATCTGTGCAGCATTTGAACAGGACTGCCTACATCAGCTTGGATTTTTTTGCACCTTTGGCATAATTTAGCTACAGTATGGATAGCTACTTCCCAGATGATGCAAAAGTTACTAAATCTGAGTTGTCTTTAACCAGCTGTAGATGTTAATAATGTATGCATCTGAGCTGGTCAGCCTAACTCCCTGTGTGGTCAAGGGAGAAAAATAACAGCTTTCAGGTTGTGTTCTATTTCTTTATAATCCTCATCAGAATTGTTTTTCAGTATCACTAACTTTCTACACTAAATATAAAGAAGCCTTCAATGTCTACCTCAAATGTGGACATCTATGACTGTCTAGAGCTAACTGGCATCAAATTTGGCATCTACCATGAGTCTTGTGCTTTACTACTTCAAACATTTCTT
Organism: Chloroceryle amazona; assembly: GCA_027560015.1. NCBI lineage: Eukaryota > Metazoa > Chordata > Aves > Coraciiformes > Cerylidae > Chloroceryle > Chloroceryle amazona. Next base: position 68,016 of record JANHFX010011488.1, read on the forward strand.
GCAGAAAGAACAAAAAAGGTTCACTTCCCCCTCTATTTACAAACTGACGTAGGAAGGGCATGTTTTGCATGTTTGGAGTTCACTGAAGCTGGAGAGAACTGATGTTATTTGACCCTGTGAGACATACATTTTCATCATCGATTTAGGAATAAACAGTAATACCACTTTCTATGTCACTGATATAAAATGCAACAGTGGCTTCAGAATGATAATCTTGCCTATAATTAATTTCACAAAATCAAAGCTACATCACTTATTTTTTAAATCTCCTAGGTATTTGTGACTGGTCTAAAATCATTCTGATGTTCTTGGAATTATGGATGCAGAGGGAAAGACATAAACTGTCAGTTAATCAAGTGGTTAAAAAAAGTTAATCAAGTGGTTAAAAGTTACTTCCTACATCTAAAGGACAGCTTTGGATAAATGAACCAGAGCTAGAGAGACCATATGGTAGGTTTGTGAATAAGTGCACATATTATTTTCATCATGAGAGTTGCAGAGTACTCAGCCCTGAACATAAAGAATGAGGTTAGAGGAATGTTGCATACAGTACTTCAGACATTTTTAACACAACTTGTTTTGTTGAAAATAAAGATTAATAAAAAATATTTTCTGAGGTAAGGGACAAAAGGAGGGAATGGAAAAGGCCAACTTCAATTCATCCTCTGTTTTGCAAGACAAAATATCAGGCCATTAAAGTGTATTGTTTTCACACCTTTGAACTTTCAAGGTAGTAACAGCAAATCCATTTAACACTAGACAAACATTTCTTGCCCCTATCTAAGTCTATTACCATTGTAAATGTCATTCTTATTATTTTAGCCAGAGACAGTCTGAGAACAATGCTCATTTAAACCCATGATTTACAGATGAAAGATCTGGGAATTTTCGGACACCTACAACACATGTGAGCAAAGACAGCTCTAAATTTGCACAATATTAAATTACATGATAAGTAATATTTATGATATGATCAAGTAATATTTATCATATATTGTTTGGTTATGTGTCTTCTAATTTGTAAAACTTACTGAGCTGCTCTAATGCAACGTCAATATATTTTTGAAATAAATGACAGGTCAGAGTTAGGAAACTGTCTGTAGAGGAGTTAGATACAATGAAAGGGCTGTATGTTCTCATCAGTGTATTTGTTTTCAGACAGCACTACATCACTGAAACACTGTGCTTCAATATCATCTTTCTGTGGCTAATGAAAAAGGTACAAATTGTACTGAGTAACTGGTGGGGTGACCTCAGCCATCAACTAAGCTCATCTAGTCCTCTCTCTTACTGCTCTCTAGCATGATCAGGGAGAATCAGAAGAGCAAAAGTAAGACAACTCATGGATCAAGATAAAAACAGTTTAAAAACTGAAACAAAGTTACATGCACAAGCAAAGCAAAGTAAGGAATTAATTCAATACTTCCCACCCACAGGCAGATGTTTAAGCACAACCTGGAAAGCAGGCCTCAACAGGTATAACAGCTATTTGGCGAGACAGATGCCATAACTCTGAACATCCTCTCTTTTACAACTGAACATGACATGATATAGTATATAATATCCCTTTGGTCAGTTGGGATCATCTGTCTCAGATGTGTCTCCTCCCAGATTCTTGTACACCCCCAACCTACTTACTGCAGGGCCAGAGTGGTAAAAAAAATCTCAACACTGTATGAGTAGTGCTTAAAAAGAGCCAAAGCACTGGAGTGTTACCAACATTGGTTGAGTCACAAATTCAACACACAGTACCATACAAGCTGCTACAAAAAAAAGTAACTTCATCTCTTCCAGACCCAGTATAATAACTGAGGAAACTTTGGTCAAATAATGATAACAAATTAAAACATATTTTGGGGCTATACTTTGGCATATTTTACATTTGTTGCTCTATATAAATATTAAAACTTATTTATGTCAATACAGTTGCATTTTGTGCCTGCTTGGTGTTTTTTTTTCAGTTTAACAAGAGGAAAATCATAGTTTTTTGTACTTCTAACAGGTGATTGCAAGCAAGAGGTTTAAAAACTGTGTGTAAAGGGAGACCACATCCATTGAAACTAATGTATACTGTCTGGCTATAATTCTGAGCATGGCTGCCTAGAAAATAGCCCCCAATGGGTTTGAATGAAGTCTAAAGAGAGCATACCAGAATTACAGCTGAAAGAATAAGTTCACAGTATGTCCTTAATTCACCTTTATTGACACTGCAGAACAGACTTTTGCATCTGTAACAGCACTTAGTAACCTGTTTTAGAGGTAGGTCAAAAGTGTTTCACTCTTCTTTGTTTTGAGAGTATCAAAAAAAAAGTCACTTCTGTAATACTTAACATTCAAGGACAAAAGAACTTTTCAAATTGTCCTGGTTTGGGTGAAAACAGGACTAATTCTGTTCAGCGATTTTACTTTTCAGTTCAGTACTTCTAATTAACAGC